>JAXCGZ010002047.1:0-27500 GCA_037179515.1 Halocaridina rubra | reverse complement strand
TTTTAATTTTTTTTTTTTTTGGTTTATGTTTTGATGAGTAAGCCCGCCATTTTAATTCTTTTTTTTTGGTTTATGTTTTAATGAGTAAGCCCGCCATTTTCTTTCTTTTTTTTTTTGGTTTATGTTTTCATGAGTAAGCCCGCCATTTTAATTCTTTTTTTTTTGTTTATGTTTTGATGAGTAAGCCCGCCATTTTAATTTTTTTTTTATTTATGTTTTGATGAGTAAGCCCGCCATTTTAATTCTTCAATAAGATGTCGTGATAGATAAAGAGGAGAAAGTACTGCTTGGGACCAAGGAATATTAATAATATAATCTTAAAAATTAGAAACAAAAAGAAAGAAATAGGCTGAGTAAGTATTTTATGAGTAAGATATTGTTCCTGAATAATGATGAATATGATGCATACTATGTAAATAAATGACTATTTTCCTTTATTTCATGTTATTTTATTTTTCTTTGTATGGTCAAGTTAGACTTTCATTTTTATAAACTCTACAAATATTATTTTTCTGCTGCCAAAATGTTAATAGTTTTATTCTTTTGGTTGTAGGGTTTTTAATGTGTTCTGGTTTATATGAATTAATTTTTCAAGGATCCAAACCTTTTTCTTAATCCACCCTCTACAGATAGAGCTACATTTATTTCCTTTTTACCCTTAATATTTTAGATATGCCAGGAAGTAATGATCCGATGGCACTCTGTTGTCTCAGTGCCATTCAAATATGGCCCTAAAGACATTTTAGTTTATACGTATTTCGGAAAGCTGAAGAACGTATTCACAGACTGTGGGATCAAAACGTTTTTTGGTCAATTATGATTGGTCAAGCATAGAATTTCATAATAAGTTTTGTCACTTATTATTATAGCTAATATTATTATGATTGTTATTAAAATAAGTATTTATTTTTGTTGTGGTTGTTATTTTCATTATTATTATTATTATTATTATTGAGAGAATATTGCAGTGCAATTAAGCATATAAATATATACATATATTCTGGGTCTTTCTGTCGGGATTCAAAACTGGGATTAGTAGAACATTAGGTTCACAGTTTAAACAGGTTAAAACTAGATAATTAGGACTGGATGCCCTTACCAAAACCCCACGGAGATCTAGCATATGTTTGTCCCTTCCCCATTCGAGCGCATTAACCACCGAGTGACAGCGATTCCCCTTATTATGGAAACCGTTTCTAAAGAAGATATTTCCTCACTGCGTTGACCTACGTTGTTGACCAAATGTAACCTCTTCACCACGATAAATCTTTAAAAATTTACTGTTACACCAATAACACTACTTGTAAATATATATATATATATATATATATACATATATATATATATATATATATATATATATATATATATATATATATATATATATATATATATATATATATATATATATATATATATCACCTAATTAATAATAAAGAGTAAAGATGTACACCGCCTCACACAGCAGTGTTAATGAAAAACAGTACTAATAATATCGGAACCAAAGTGATACAGACAAGCTTTGATAATATATATATATATATATATATATATATATATATATATATATATATATATATATATATATATATATATATATATATTTTTTTTTTTTTTTTTCTTCAAGAAAACACATTAAATGTGAAAACATGAAACACTGATATTCCCAGTTTGCCTTGCCTGTTCAATTCAACAAATCGAATATTTGATGATACATCACGTTTCAGGAACGAAAATCTGATGTAAGTCGAGGACCTAATCATATATATATATATATATATATATATATATATATATATATATATATATATATATATATATATATATATATATATATATATATATATATATATATTCAAGGACACACATTATTAAATATGAAAACATGAAACATTGCTGTCCTTGGCCAGGAATCGATCCCCAGTCACATTATCAGTGCACCAATATAGTTGGTAGCAGTTTGGCATTAGGATGACTTATCCTAGGCTTGAATCCCGACCAAGGGCGTATTAATGAAAATGCTTTTTTTACAGCATTTTTTTCAGGTTTATAGTTACCTATATTAAAAAAAAAAAATTAGTTATGCCTTATAGACTCGTAAAAAAAAATCGCCTCATGGCAGCTATAATGTAATATTCAACATACTTTTATCTTATCTGTAATCAGCACTATATAAAACTTGAATTAATAAACATAATTTTTACCAAGGCAGCGATTTATCTAGGGTGGATGATTTGATATTTAGGCTTACATGTCGAAGAAATACTATCTGACAAGATATAGAGAAGGTATTGAGGGGTGCATAAAGCAAATCACAGTATATATATATATATATATATATATATATATATATATATATATATATATATATATATATATATATATATATATATATATATATATATATTCCACTTAGGCTTGCAGAGTATGACTATATGTTGTCACTTGTATCCTAACCTTACGATCATTCCATGATGAAATAATGATAAATTATAGTTTCATTAGGCTAGCTTAGATTAGGGTACAATTCACTGCCAGTATTGAGGTAGTACACCGAATTATATATATATATATATATATATATATATATATATATATATATATATATATATATATATATATATATATATATATATATATATAAATTTTTGTTTCGTTTTTGGTGGCTCATTTAGTTACTTTTTTCATTAACCCCATAACTGATGTGGTCGTCACTTGGCCTGCAAAGTTCACCACGACAATGCCACAAAATTTCCATCCAAGTGTCTAAGACACACTACATCCCTAGGCATGGTTTAAACCAGACCCACTGTTTGCTTCTTTTTTTTTATGAATAGCCATTACTATAGGACTCCATTTAAAACACTTTAATATTACAGAGGTCATAGGTACATCAATTTATTTAATGTAAAAAGATTTTTCACATGCAGTAGGTTAAGAATATTTAACGTAAATTACAATTTCTTGAATATGTTTATTACATGGGCACACGAGGCAAGAAGCTATAATAGGAAAGACAGATTTTCAATGCTTATAATAAGTCATCATTACATGCATACCATCTTAATTGTTAGAATTTTCCAAACATACTTCGTCCTTACCACCCGTCCATATTTAACTACTTTCAGATTGGTAGGATATAGATTGCAGCTTCGATTTTTTTTTTTTTTTTTTTTTTTTGAAAAATACTACTTTCGTATTGTTGAATGCAACATGCACTTTGAAATCCAATAACTGCAATACAGTGGTCTTTCTGTACATAGCTTTCTCCTCTTTCACTGAAAGCATTCGTTATCTTTGATCCTGCATTATCTTTTCTTTGACAAAATTTTGAATATAAGGGTTTCTTAAGCAAATCTCCTTGCAGTTTTCTAGTAATACGGTGTTCACCGCACTACCGCTTATTGTGGACCATCGACAGTAAGAGTATAATGCAAAACTTTTTTTTATATTACCCTTTATATTAAACTTTTGGGGACGCTCCTCTACTTACGAACGAAAACCTACCCAAATAGTACTGTATGCATTACTTTGCTGTACTGTATTATTACTACATTAAAATCCATTTATACTGTACACTTTGTTTTATGTAGAAGCGAAGTGTCTTTAGCGTAAGTATTGTACAGTATTGCATATATATGTACTGTACCAGTACTTATTACCTGAACATTTATAATGAAAAATTCAACTTACAAACGGATTTGTGAAACCTAACTCGATTGTGAATTGGGAAGTATAATATATATATATATATATATATATATATATATATATATATATATATATATATATATATATATATATATATATATATATATATATATATATATATATATATATATATATATATATATATATAGGGGAGTAACCAGTCTAAAATGGAAGGAAAATGTCAATTTAATAAAACAAGGAACAAATATTTGATGTACTTATTAATTTCGTGGCCTTATCAGGTCTACCGTCTCAAAGTAAAATGGCAGTGCACTTTGAGAAGGTGATCAGATAAAGTCATGAAATTAAGTACTTCATATATTTATTTTCGTTGTTTTCTTTGATGGGCATTTACCTCCCTCATATATATATATATATATATATATATATATATATATATATATATATATATATATATATATATATATATAATATAATTAGTTTTGCAGGCAGATATTCCCCCTAACCATTTAATTTTCTGGTTGTCTGGACTTCTTGTTTATGTCCAATTAAGTCAGGGATAACTTTCAGGCTTCCACCATCTGTACCTCTAATTAAAAGGCAAGAATACTCCACAGTCTACAATTCTAACAGTTCCCTTTTGGATCTTTGATACTTCGTGCACTACAGACATCCCTTCCTCAACTTTACCAAAGGAACCGTCAATACCTCCCCCGAGGTTAGTAGTAGTAATACGAAACTGCGTACTCTTACTTTTATCATACAAGCCCGATGCAGTACGTACGAGCCCCTCATAATTAGCTCTGTTATAAAAATTACAACTTTGTACAGCATCCTCATCAATGCAAGCACCACCATTTCCATTGTTGAATTCATAGTCACCACCAGCAATATAAGAATCATTGTGTTGGCTTCCAACTTCATGAATCCTCGTGAAAGCATAAGTTTTCCCCATGTCTCCAGTGCAGAGAATCCTGAATTGGCATGCAAGAGGTGTGTATGGCTCGAGTCGAATATGAACTTTTCCTAAAGCCTTTTCTTTCCAAGCAAAGTTCATGAATACCATTGTCGAATCTATGTTCAGAGTTGAAATCAGTTCACTATGCTGTATTAAAGAAAAATTAAGAGCATACATTTTTTTTCATTAATTGAGAAATAAATTCTAGATTTTAACGAGCATCCATATATATACTTTCATCATAACAGCATGAAACGTATAATTTAGTTCAGAATTGTAGTGCCTTCAGCTCCATACTTGATATACGTATGATAAGCATGTTACACATAGGGATTATAAAGTTAAAGAATAAATATTCTTTATTATTATTATTATTCATCCCTTATAATTATTATTACTATTAAACTCTAATTTGTTTCTTTAACCTATCAGGAAAAATAGCATTAATACCACTAATATAGTAATTTTAATTCGTACTTGGTTATGATAACATACCAGCAGTATATTAAAAAGGGTAATTAAAGAGGGCATTAGAATAAAGTTCTAATTTCCAAGCTGAATGCTGAAAATGGTAAATGCATTATCAGTCATTATACAGTGATAATGAATGACTAGCATTTTAGTCTGGGAGCTAGCAGAGATTTGTATTACATCTCGAGTACAAAAGGTTTGATAGCAATAGTCATCAACTGGTGGAATGAGGATCTCGGAATGGTCATTCTTAAGTTATGCAATTGGTGCATTTAGTAGGGGGCGCTGCTTGAAGTGCACACCAAAATCGGTTTAAATTACATTTTGGAGTACATCAACCAAACCTGTGATAAATGTTTCGTTTTGGCACTCTGATTACAGATATGCCATTCTTAAATGACGCAATTGGTGCAAACTGCATTTAAGAAGGGCCCAAAGAGGGCCCTATGGTCACATTTAAATCACAATTTGAGTACATCAACGAAACTTCGTGGAAGTTTACCTTAGACCTTCCTGATGAAGGATCGGTAGTTCTTAAGTGTTGCATTTGGTACAAAACCCTTTTAAGAACGGCCTAAAGAGGGCGCTATTTTTAGCACATTTAAACTACATCTTAAGTACATCAATGAATCTTTGTGGAAATATCCTTTAGACCCTCCTGACATAGGATCAGTAAATCGTAAAGTGTCCAGTTTGATGCAATACCCATTTAAGAACGGCCTAAAGATAGTGCTATATTAGCACATGGAGGTATAAATTTGATTTTATAGCTCATTATATGCCATGACTCAAACTTAGTAGGAATATTCTTGAATCTGATATAGAAGAAAGAAGGAATTCTAAATGCGTTTACTTATTTATTTATTCGTGCAAGTTTATAGTAAAAAGAAAAAAAATGCACAATGAGAAAGGGTGCATAGGTGATGTGTGCAATATAATACGTGCCAATGCTGTTTACAATTTGATATTCTTATATAGGTATTTACCGGAATGTTATTATATAATATCTAACTTAACTTTTCTAATTAATGCAAACTAAATTGTGTCTTGTCCTGTCAGTCTCATAACAAGATGGCTATGTTACAGGATGGGTCACAGCCAATTTTACTGTACCGGTACGTATATTTTTATGATAAAGTCAAGTGTAAAATGGCATCATAGATTAACCCTTTTAGTGCGGGTGCCGTTTTGTTCATTTTATTCAGACCACTATCAGATGATTTGATTCAGCTTAGAAAAGACTTCTCTTTATTAAATGGTTACACACTTTCTCAGTCTACCATATGGCTATCCCAAACCCTTATTAAACAGTATAAAATGGTCTGCAATGGGAAGTTTTTCCAACATATTCGGTGAACAAGCATATGAATCATGAAGAATTTACAGTTTTTCTAGTCTAGTTTTTCACACCTTTGGCAATAGGACATTCACTATTCAGTAGTAGTAGATATTGCGGTAAACATTTCTAATAATATGCTCTAACAGGGATGGCCTGGCACTAACATGTCTATATTCAAGCGATTATACTTTTTGAAACCAAAAGTACCTCTTGAGAGACTCATCTATACTAATTAGTGTACATATACATGTATCAGACTTTATATAAATCTAATGCTTAAGTCTATAAAACACATCAAAACTGCTAATGACTCACACACACTGTTTTGAGAATATTTCTATAATCTTGGGTTCAACTAATTATCATCTCGGCCTGCCTTTCTCTTACAAGACTCTAGTCATCCTCATCACAACTGCCATCTTCATCTGAAGAATCAATGTCCATATCATCTTCCTCTTCATTGCCCATTGCTTCCATTTCCTCTGTCTCTGGGGTAAGGCTTTCAGAGAGTTTCTCCCCTTCAAATCAAATCGATTTATAATGGCCATCAACCAACAGCCAGCCATTTTCTTTGGAGGGATGCTGCTCTACATGAGTTTTATCTGCACTTGTCCACATTTTGGCAACAAAGGAGGCACGCTTAATGTGAGGATTCAGCTCAGCTTCACAAGGTAGTAGTCCACTTGCATCTATGCCCATCAAAATAGCTAGTAGATGTTTTCCATTTCTTTTTGGTCCATATGTCTGCATGAACTTCTCGTAGTTCCAGTCATTCAACCTGATGTTTGCACTATCCTCAGCTCCATACATTGTGTCTGTGAACCTCTGAAGAGAAGTTTTTGTCTTGTTGGAAACTGTAGTGTTCGTTGCCATTACTCTGAAAAACTTCTGGTAATAAGGTTGTTTTTCTAAAGTTTTGAAAGGCCTGACCTTCACTCTTCTGACAAACGCTGATGTATAGTCCAATCCCATGAAGGCATGGAAAGCTGGCAACACTGCATAAAGATCTACTGTAGTCCTAATTCCTTCCGTATTGCAATCAGGCTGACGTAACGACGATAATTCTTTGAAACCGTTCCAATATCCATCCACAATGTTGACTGAAATCTATAACAGTGGTACAATAATATCACTGCAATATCTGTGTCTGACGCCCTGACCACTATGTTTCCATTCTCAAGATCAGCTGATAAGGAGTGCAGGCAGATCTTTGTGTCTGCCTCTTCATGGTTGTTCCTTCCATCCACCGTGTCTTGCTGCATCACACCCTCCGTCACCTGGAACTTATAACATTCCCCCGGTACATCTAGGAAGACTTCACAATCGCCCAAAATGTTTGCATACGAAGGGTCTTGTCATTCATTTGCAAGAAACTGAGGTAGCTGCTTCTTGACTGACTTGGACTTTAGAGAATCCCCGCCTGTCTCTATATCCTTAATTTACGTCTGCGGATAGTCATCAAAGGCTATGTGTATGCGTTTGGCTGATGTTATTAAACTCTGGGTATGAGTACTTCTGGCTATCCCGCCATATGTGGGGGGCAAATTTGGTTGCAAGGTATGCAAGAGGAACTGTCCATCTATGATGTAAGCACTAACTTCCTTTGGCCGCTCTTTGAGACCTTTCACTTTATTCTCCAATATATCAAAGAGGGCACTCTTTTCGGTCTTTGCCATTACTTCATCAGGGCTGGCCAGGGACAGAGGTACTGGGATCAGTGGGTACTGCAGAATATGCTGCATGTCAAGTTTCTTCTTGCTGGACAGCACAAGGAGACGTCCCATCAGATCATGTGATCCTTTAAGGGTTGCAACTTTCGTGTTCTTTGTCCGACGATTACTTGCACAGCCATCTACAAAGGTTTTCAGCTTTTCTTTCTTTATTGGACTTTCAACTTTGCTGGATCACTCTCACAAGCTTGGATGAATTCCTTGTGTATTGCTTTTCCATTGGTTGGTACACTGAGGAGGCTTTTGCAGATTTCTTCAGTAGTACCTTTACCTGTGCTTATATTGTACAATACCTCAGATGCATCCTGGTTTTCACATGGATTGTTTGTGTCCAAGATTTGTTTGGTGATTTTCTGAAGATCTTCATTGTCAGGTTGAATTCATCATGGTCTAAGTTCTGCAGTGACATCATCTTTGCTGATCAAACCTTTCATCTCTTGCAGCTGACTAATGAATGATGCTCGGGTAGCCTTTGTTATCATCCATCTGAGGCGAGCGGAGTAGTCATTAGTGAAAGAGGTGATTCCTGTCAGTCGAGATGCGGCGTCAGCACTGATAGTTTGCTCCAGTGTCAAATCCTCAGGAATTCTGCTGAAATCATGTTCTGTCCTTCGCACTGTGAATACACCCTGGTCAAGAATCTCTCTAAGGCCAGAATGCATCTCATCAATATTCAGCAAGTCCAATTGGTATTTTGTTAACCAGCGGGAATAGTTAACGTGGGCTGTGGCAAAGAACAGGTCAATAATTGGTGTCAGTGTGAAGACAAAGAGCTCAATGTTATTTGCCATAGCTCTTTCAAGTAGGTGAAATATGTTAATGTACTCCACATACATCATCCAGAACTTTGCAGTGTATCCATGAGCTCCTGATACAGTTGCCTTGGTGAATTCATAATACTCTTTGGGACACTTCTCAAAAAGATCTGTACCGATCACCAGCTCAAGTCTCTGTTCTCCTGTATTGGGATCAGCTTTCACAGTAGATATCAGGGTGTGAAGCTCTTCCCTGGAATCACATGTCTCTAGAAAAGCTTTGTAATGCAGGCGTTCGAAAGCAAGGGCAAGTAGAGCATGGAGCCTCTTTCATCGGTTGAAGTGTTTTCCCATGAGAAACCCATTCAAAGAACCTGGCACAAGGACTCCAGCATTAATTGTAATAAGATAACAGAAGAGCTCACAAAGTTAATTACCAGTGTCAAGGCGCATGTGGAGATGACATGAGTGAATATACTGTAGGTTTACAGAGAGTAAGTATAGGAATTTTAAACCTGCTAAAAAATAGCACCTTCTTTAGGCTGTTCTTAAATGAGAATTGCACCAAATTGGACACTTAAGAACTACTGATCCTATATCAGGAAGGTCTAAAGGATATTTCCACAAAGATTCATTGATGTACTTAAGATGTGGTTTTAATGTGCTAAAAATAGCGCCCTCTTTAGGCCGTTCTTAAAAGGGTTTTGTACCAAATTCAACACTTACGAGAACTCCTAATCCTTCATCAGGAAGGTCTAAGGTATACTTCCACAAAGTTTCGTTAATGTACTCAAATTGTGATTTAAATGTGACAGTATGGCCCCCTTTGGGCCCTTCTTAAATGCAGTTTGCACCAATTGTGTCACTTAAACATGGCATATCTGTAATCAGAGCACCAAAACGAAACATTTATCACAGGTTTGGTTGATGTACTTCAAAATGTAATTTAAACCGATTTTGGTGTGCACTTCAAGCAGCGCCCCCTACTAAATGCACCAATTTTATAACTTAAGAATGACAATACAGAGATCCTCATTCCACTAGCTGATGACTATTGTTATCAAACCTTTTGTACTCGATGTAATACAAACCTCTGCTAGCTCCCGTAGTATTTACCTTATTCAATGTAATATTTAGTTTTAATTGGCAAAATAATCTTTTTTCTAAAGAATAATTTCTACAAATATTCAAACATATAGACTTTGTTCATGCAAGCAGTAACAGACTATTTTTTTTTTAATATTTGGAAGGATATCCACAAGTCCTAACTATTATCAGTGAACACAATAGTATAAGTTCAACACTCGTTTCTCTTGCTTTTATTCCAATATATATATATTTTTTTTTGCAAGTACTGACTGAGTAAAGTATTTGGGACAAAAGTAAATTTTAAACAGATACCACTTCTAATAGTTACAGCAGCCAGAGATAGGTTACAAGTTTTGAATGAATCAGACTAACATTTCAGAAATATAGGGGGATCCCCATTGTTTGTCACCTAGCTTTTTATTAGTTAGTTATAGTTATCTACTCAGGAGGGTGGAAGTTAAAGTTATCTACCCAGGAGGGTGGACGGGCCATGTTGGGACTGTAGGTGAAATCATCTGAAGCTGGAGTGAATCTCCACAAGTAAGAGAGGACTTCAAAATGTTCTACCTGGGGTTAGTAGTCTCCTAAATATTTTTTTTTTATAAGATGCCTCGATTTGAAAGGAAGAGGGAAGTTGGGATAGGATACTGGTGAAGGGAGAGTTGATGGCACCGCGTGCACACTTTTAAACCCTAGGAGACCACCAGGAAGGAAGGGTAAAGGGGAAGATAGAAAACAAAAAGAAATTTATGAATATGATAAATGAAAAATAAATGAAAAAAAAATATAGAAGGAAAAAAGTTTCACTATGACCGGCCAAGGGCATGGCTTCCTTATTGAAACCACACAGCATTTGTTGGGCTCATGCTGGGGAGGTTAAGGGGAAAGTAGCTTTTTGTTATTTCACTCATTTGTCAAATTTGCCTGCTGTTTTTACTTTTCATCAAAAGATGGCTTAGTGCCATCTGCTACTCACGTGTGCCATGCTTCAGTGTTTCAGGTAAAGTGTACTTACTCTACGCTTTCCTTTACATATTATTGAAGTACACGGAATAAATATTAAATTTTTATTTTCATTTCTATTATTGCTATTTTTAAATATATTTACAGGTCGTTTACCCAATTGATCTCCTCCATCCTCTTTCCCCGCAATTCTTTTTCTATGCCTACAGCTATATTGAATATTTTTGGATATTCATTACACATCTTTTATTATCCCTTCACACCTGACAAGTCATTACACTCTCCATCTCTGTTTATCTTTATGTATTTTTCGTGCCCAGACCCGATGAGGGCTGTTTTATTTATTATTTTTTGGCCCATCCTGGTGTCACAAAAAAAAAAAAAACATGGTCTGCTGCTGTTTCTGTATTGTATCAGCTTTACTTTTAATACAGTTAAAGTTTTCCACTTATTTGTAGTTCAATTAAATGTATTGCCAGTACTTTTAAATTTCTTTACCTTTATTGATATTTGTAATTGATACTAACATGTTTAGGTATGAGGTCTTATATTGTGACATAGATATATGATGGCTAGTTCCTATTAGACCACTAATATATTGATTGTAATGGAAAATTTGATTTCGTTATTTGTCTTTTCATCATTACTCGCGTTTATATGATCCCAATTTTTGCTATTCCAACAGCCATTTAAGAGTGCTGGAGACCCGCTCGTGAGTCTTCAGCACTTAAAACTCGCAAATGGCTACTGGAAGTATATACTTTGTGATGTTTTCTTTTATTCTACTATCTCTGTACAGTGATGCCAATGTACTTGGGCAAAGCGACTAAAAATTACCTTGACATTGTGTCTTAAGAAAACCTATGAAGTCCTTTACCTTGACAGTGTGAACGTGATCTGGTGGAGTTTCCTTTCGTAAATAGTGCAGACAAATTTTATCATCGTCAAATGTTAAAGGGGCTGACCAAACATTACCAGCAATAGTTTTTATCGCATACATTATACCTGCTTTAATTAGCATTTTCAATCTTTCAAGATTACTGGTCATCTTCTCCACCTATAAGGATATAGTATCTATTAAACAAGCTTTTAGGGTTTCATCATGACATATATTTATATATAAACAATATACACTAAACAGTTCTCCTCGTTTTTGTACATTTTGTGTCCAAACATTAACAAAGAAATCCTTGTGGTAGGGTATTATAAAAACTATTAGTTAATGTTACGTACACAAAATAATTATGCAGTACCTTAATAATGCATAACCACTACTTTTGCTATATTGAGCTGTATTACTGGAGGTTGTGCAGCATATTAAATCACCAAAAAGTTTTCGTCAAAACAAGCAGACTTTTCACTTGCTAGTGCAGAGCTTTAAAAAATAAATACTTTTACTGTCATCTTCACAAGCTTGCTATATTATTTCTTAATCAGAGTAGACAAGTTTGGTAAATTATTTTTTGATCAGAGCAGACATTTTGCAACTTACGGACTCTAAAACACATCATACAACTTACCGTTAGAGTCTCTTTTCCCAGAATCTTTGCAATTTTCTCGTTAATTGTGAAAGCTGACTGGGCGAAGTTTACAGGTCTTGAAACTACTTCCAGAGTCGTCGAGACAAAGAGGCTACAAATTGGTCTTTCAAGCACCTGATAATATAAAAATAATAAGCAGCATTATAGTTTCAACAGAATGTGCATAAATAAATTGCACTGACCTTACTGGATTATGAAAAAACTATATATCTACAAAGTATATCCAATATTAAAGAGGGAGAAATATAGTTTTTTGCATAAATACCTTTTCTGAATCAATAAATATACTTTCATTAGGAAGTTCCTTGCAAGTCTTAATCCATTGCTCTAGAGCAGATACTGCATCATCAGTTTTTGCAACATCAAGTAAGCTTTGTTCTCGACTATCACAATGATCAACTGCAAGTATAGCTTTTACTTTTCTATGAAGTAAAGAAATATTTTCTAACAGTTTCTCAACCTTGATGTGCTCTTCTTTCATGTAATTCACAGCAGTTTCATTTGCCTTTAACAAATCTGAAATTTCCTCCAGAAGCCCTTCATGAGTTTTTCTTCTATGCAGTATTTTGTGGTTGTAGTCTTCCAGTTGTGATTTCAGATCTTCGCTAATATGCACATATTTCAAGATATTGCTCTTATAATCTGTAAATTTTGCCATACGACTGCTGCAGATTGCAGGTTTCTCTTTAATTCCAAGTTTGTATGTTGACATAAAATCCTCCATCCCATAGTTCACAGGAAACGCACTCCCTTTTACAGAGAAGTGCATCTGTTTGCAAGAGGGGCATTTAAGTTTTCCATCTTCAATAAGTGAATCCAAGCAAGATGTGCAAAAACTGTGACCGCAAGGTAAACTACAAGGTCTTCTGAAGTCATCAAATTCATCAAAGCACATTTTACAGGTTATAGGACTGTTCATGACCTGCAAATGTATAGATTAAATTATAATATAGCAAGTACTTACATCACTTAAAATACTGTTTTTTGAAGCTTCATTTATGCCAAGTGACAAGTTTATAAAGGCTTAAGCCATTACCCACAGAACTATCTGATGCATAGTTGTCCTATTTTCTACCACTATTTACTACAATTATGAATGAAAGTAGACAAAACTAATTTTTATAAATGGTCCGTTTGAGGAGTTAAAAATAACACTTTTGAATCATGAAGATTCCCATAAAGATGCAGTCAGTACAGAAAGTGTTATGATTCTGAAGCCTAGGGATAAAAAAGTTTGTGCTATAGAGTGAGAAATTACAAGAATCAAAAGTGCATGTTTCAAGTGTGGCAAGATAGGACATTTTACATCAGAATGTAATTTGCCTAATGGTAAAGAAAGTGAAAGGTGTTACAACCCCAAACAACTTTGTTATCACTTTTTAATTGCCAGTAGATTTGCTGAAACAATCGGCGTTCATTTCAACCAATCAGCATTCACTTCTCCTCGAAATAGCCAGCCAATCATAATGACGTTTTGGCCTTACTCTCGACCCTACCTTGGCTGACCAACTTAGTCCCAAGACCTCCCCCCTGTCCGAGGTTTTATATACCTGGTCAAAAACGCCAGCAGGTAGAGTACAGTTCCTATCCAGCGATCATCAGCACATACCAGGATTATATTCCCCATACCGGCTTTTGTCCACCTGAAGCTCCCTGTGTGTAGTCTGTATTATTTGTTATTGTGAATTAGTTTATTGCTCTCCTCCCAGGTTCCATTTCACTTTTCGTATCAGTTAAAAGTTATATTAATTATCACTATTATATCCTTGTTGGTTTTTGTCAATTTTTTTTTGTGTTAATCTGTAGTTTTATATGTAATTTATATTTATTAATTATTAATATTTTAGGTCTGTTTTTGTTAAACTGTAGGATTGTACATATTTAGGTGTGTTTTGTTAATCTGTAGGTTTGTTAAATCTCAGATTGTAATTCCTATTGTATTAAGTGAAATTAATATTACAATTGTTATAAACTGTTCACCTTATTTCCATGCCCTTCACTATTTCGAGCCAAATTACGAGTCAGTTAGCCATTGCCACCTTGTCATATATTAACCTAGGTCGCATGAAAAATTTCTTTTTGGTATTTACCAGTCATACTTGGGAGTAATACAGGAAAAAACAATAGACCTAACAACCTAAACCACAAACGGTGGACATTTCATAATTCGAAAACCTACAACACATGAATGTCGAGTTGCAAATGCAAGGAAACAGGATAGGCCTAATTTTGTAAAATCTGCACATGACTCAGGGGAATATACCAATAGCTTTCATGTAACACACATACCAGATCTTCAACAAAAGCCTACTGAGAAAAAGTGTTAAGATTGTTTCTGGAAACGGAGGAAGACTTATTATAAGTTTACACTGGCTTTACATCACACATTGGAAATGATAAAGTAAAATTCGAGAGATTTTTAGAATCTTTTAATTTGCAACATCACTGCATAAAATTAGCAGATGGCCAACGACAACATGGAGTTGTACAAGGAATCGGCAACGTCAGAGACGTCATTCAGGATAAAGGCGAAAATTCCCAGAAAATAGTTTTAAATGATGTCTTGTAAATACCAGGTTTTAAACACGGTATATTGTCTGTATGGAAAACTGTTCGAAGCAGAGAGAACATTAAATTTTTCACGATGGTAAGAGCATTAAATTTTTCATGATGGTAATACATTAACCACAAATGACGGCAGTGATCAACAATGTGGAAAAAAAAAGTTATTTTACTTGTTCAGAGAGGTTCCCTTACTGACAAGTTCAATGACGTTCATACAGGGAAAGGTGAACATACCCTAAAGGACTGGCATGGAATTATATGACACTATAACATAGCTGATGTCCATAGAATCAGAAGTTGATGGGATGTCTATAATGCACAGGGATGAATTCCACTGTAGTATACATAAACTATGCAAAATGCAACAGTATAGAAGTAGTAATCTTGATGAGAAAGCAACACATCAACTAAAGTTGGTCCACTGTGACACTGTGGGACATAGGGAACAAAATGCATAGGGAGGATTTAAGTATGGGATTTCTTTTGTTGATGACTTCTCAGGAGCTGTCAAAGTTTATGTTTTGAAGAGTAAAAGTGATGCCATTGTTGCCATGAAGAAATATCTGGCAGACACTGCATATTCAATGTCTAAGGTGAGACAACAGAAAAGAATTTACGAGTAGAGAATTCAAATCACTTCTCATAGATAAAGAGATTAAACAATTTTCTGCTCCCTACTCGCCTCACCAAAATGCAATGGCTGAAAGGTCACACAAATCAATTATTGATATGGATCGATGCCAGTTGAAGCAGAGTTTCCCAAAATTATGTGGTGTTATGCTGTGAAAACTGGATACATCAATAATAGATGCTACAACCCTAGGACTTGAAAAACACCAATTGCATTGATGACAAGACGACGACCCAACCTCAGCAAGATGAATATTTTTTGAACAAAATGTTATGCATTCTACAAGACAAAAAGAAGCTTGATCCAAGGAGTAAACAATATTTTATGGGTATGATAATGAAAGTCCAGCATATTTGATCTATTTTCCAGACACCAGCATATTTGATCTATTTTCCAGACACTCAGACAGTAAAGAAAGTGAATCTGTTAAGTTTACAAATTGTGTTTAACAATTCCCAACCAACCAGAGCTGAAACAACCACAAGTGAGGAAAACATCATGTTGGATGTGACACTTGGACAGAGACCATCCCAAGCTACATCTGATGTGACAACTACCAAAAGCAGATAACGGAAGACTTGCATCAAGTACAAGTGAAGCACAACCTATTGAAGAGTAACAGAGAAGATATCTCAGTAGAGAACAAAATAGACCACAATATTTGGAGGACTATGTTGTTAACAGTGACATGGAAGACTACATAAATGCGAAACACGACTTTCATACATCACTGCTTTAGAACATCACATATCTCCGTACCACTCACCTATAAGGATGCCATCACATCTAAATAATTGCTGTGCAAAATGCTATGGCTGAAGATATTACTGCCCTTAGAAACAATGATACCTATGACCTCACAAAATTACCAGAGGGCCACACAACAGTAGCTGGAAAATTGTTTTTCCAGATAAATACTGGACCTAATGGAGAAGCCAAGTTTAAGGCTAGATATGTGGCCAAAGGCTACTCACAAGTGAAGAACATAGACTATATGGAGAAACAGTTGCATCAACGGAAAGGATGTCAACAGTGTGTACATTACTGAACATGAGTAAAAAAATTATATTGGATGTAACAACTATATTTTAAATGCCGACACTGATAATGAAGTTTATGTAGAACAACCAGAAAATTATTTCAAGAAAGACATTCATGGGAATGCCCTTTACTGTAAACTAAAGGAATCACTCTATGGATTAATATAGTAGTAATGCGTGGAACAGTGTTATTCATGAGTTTTTCATTGCAGAAGGTTTTGAACAGTCAATAAGTGATCCTTGTCTATTTCTGAAGTCTGATGATGATGATAGTTACATTATGTTGATATGGGTAAATGATTTAATAATTGCAAGTTGCAGTAAACTATTTATTACTAAATGTAATCAGTCTTTATGCAAAAAATTTAAGATGACAGACTTAGGTGAACTGAAATGGTGTTTGGATGATTATTACATGTAATAACTGCATTGAAATGATTCAAACAAGGTACATAAGAGAAAATTTTAAGAGGTTCAACATAACATACTGTTGTATTAAGAAAGTACCCTGTGATGCCTCTATTGAATTGGGTAATGTATCTTTATATAGAGAAATAGTTGGGAGTCTCATTTATTTCATGACATGTACTCGACCAGATTATGCTTTGTAGTGACAAAATTTTCACACATCTAAACTTATATCTGGTAAGTCCTATTTTCGTGGTTCAAGAACTGGGAGTACCATAAATACCACAAGGATGACTTCGACACACTCTATGTTTGGTATTGCAGACAAATGAAATATTATTATTGAGCCTTTTCCAAAATTCATCCTCCCTCTATATTAGGCATTTCTGACAAAAGCAAAGCTTATTTCCCATGTACATTAGGCATTTCTGACGACAGAAAATCTTGTTTTTATATACATTTGTCCCACGTATATTAGGCATTTCTGACGAAAGCAAAGCTTATTTTTTCATGTATTATCCAAACTTTGTCCCATGTATATTAGGCATTTCTAACAAAACCAAAGCTTATTTTTTCATGCATTACCCAAACTTTGTCCCATGTATATTAAGTATTTCTGACAGAAGAAAAGCTTATTTTTCATGCATTTGTCCCATATATATCAGGCATTTCTGACAAAAGCAAAGCTTATTTTTTCATGCATTATCCAAACTTCATCCAATGTATATTAGGTATTTCTGACAAAAGCAAAGCTTATTTTTTCAGGCATTATCCAAACTTTGTATCATATATATGAGGCATTTCTGACAAAATCAAAGCTTATTTTTTCATAAATTATCCAAACTTTCTACAATGTATATTAGGTATTTCTGACAAAAGCAAAGCTTATTTTTTCATGCATTATCCAAACCTTGTCACATGTATGTTAGGTATTAATGACAAAACCAAAGCTTATTTTTTCATGCATTATCCAAACTTTGTCCCATGTATATTAGGCATTTCTGACAAAAGAAAAGCTTATTTTTTTCATTAATTTGTCCCATATGTATTAGGCATTTCTGACGAAAGCTAAGCTTATTTTTTAATTCTTTATCCAAACTTGGTCCTATGTATACTAGGTATTTCTGACAAAAGCAAAGCTTATTTTTTCATGCATTATCCAAACTTTGCCACATGTATATTAGGCATTTCTGACAAAAGCTGACAAAAGCAAAGCTTATTTTTTCATGCATTATCCAAACTTTGCCCCATGTATATTAGGCATTTCTGATGAAAGCAAAGCTTATTTTTTCATGCATTATCCAAACTTTATTACATGTATATTAGGTATTTCTGACAAAAGCAAAGCTTATTTTTGCATGCATTATCCACACTTTGTCCCATGTATATTAGGCATTTCTGATGAAAGCACAGCTTATTTTTTCATGCATTGGTCCAATGTATATTAGGCATTTCTGTCGAAATCAAAGCTTATTTTTTCATGCATTATCCAAACTATCCAATGTATATTAGTTATTTCTGACAAAAGCAAAGCTTATTTTTTCATGCATTATCCAAACTTTGTCCCATGTATATTAGGCATTTCTGACAAAAGCAAAGTTTATTTTTTCATGCATTATCCAAGCTTTATCCCATGTATACAGTGCTCCCTCATTTATCGCGGGGGTTCGGTTCCGGGACCCGCCGCGATAGGTGAAAAATTGAGAAGTAGGAGCACCATATTTATTAAAGGTATTTTACATTTATTTTTAATTTTTCTATATAAACCCTCCCTACACTGTTGACAAACCATCCTTTACTTTATTGATAACAGCACGCAAGCGTAAATTTATATGAACATGATATTATGAAGATTGAAAAAAAGCATTAAGAACAAACAGCAAACAAACTTTCGATATAATATCGTCAGGGAAATAGCATGTAGAGAATATATTTCATTTAAGTTTTCTATGTACAGTACGATATACGTTTTCTTTGTAACGAATTGTACAAGTTTTCTTTTTCTCTCAGCTGACTTTGTTTATGTTAAGATTTTGTTCAGCATGGTCGATAGGTAGAATAATGTTTAGAATCAAGGAATATTAATAATACTATAATCTTGAAAATTAGATAAACCCCAAATATGGTGAGTAAATAAATATTTTATGAGTAAGATACTGTGCCTGGATAAGCATCAGCTGATACGGAAACGGCAAAACGTTTCGGTTAGAGGTTTATTCTCTCGCATCCTCCTTCTCTTCTACCGCTTAAAGCAATCTAATATTATGTAGAGAATTGAAAATAAGCATTAAGAACAAACAGCAAAGAAAGTTGCGATATAATATTGTCAGGGAAATAGCGTGCGGGGGTGTATCAGCTGACATGGAAGCGCCAAAACATTTGCAGACAGAGGTTCGTTCTCCCGCATCCTCCTCCTCTTCTGCCGCTAAATGCGATCAAATATTATGAAGAGAATTGAAAAAAGCATTAAGAACAAACAGGAAACAAACTTTCGATATAATATCGTCAGGGAAATAGCGTGTGAGGGTGTATCAGCTGATACGGAAGCACCAAAACATTTGCAGATCGAGGCTCGTTCTTCCGCATCCTCCTGCTCTTCTACCGCTTAATGCGATCGAATATTATGAAGAGAATTGAAAAAAAGCATTAAGGACAAGCAGCAAACAAATTTTCGATATAATACCGTCAGGGAAATAGCATGTAGAGAATATATATATTTCATTTAAGTTTCCCATGTACATTATGATAGTACGTTTTCTTTGTAACGAATTGTAAAGTTTTCTTTTTCTCTCAGCTGACTTTGTTTATGTTAAGATTTTGTGCAGCATGGTCAATATGTAAAGAAGATAGGATAATGTTTAGAACCAAGGAGTATTAATTATACACTAAACTTGAATATTAGATAAACCCCAAATACGATGAGTAAATAAATATTTTATGAGTAAGATATTGTGCCTGCATAGTGATAAGCATCAGCCGATACGGAAGTGGCAAAACATTTTGGTTAGAGGTTCGTTCTCTCGCATCCTCCTCCTCTTCTACCACTTAATGCGATCGAATATTACGAAAAAAAGTGAAAAAAAGCATTAAGAACAAACAGCAAACAAACTTTCGATATAATATCGTCAGGGAAATAGTGTGCGAGGGAGCATCAGCTGATACAGAGGCGGCAAAACGTTTGTAGATAGAAGTTCATTCTCCTGCATCCTCCTCCTCTTCCACAGCTTAATGCGATCGGATATTATGAAGAGAATTGAAAAAAAGCATTAAGAGCAAACTGCAAACAAACTTGCAATATAATATCGTCAGGGAGATAGCGTGCAAGGGTGCATCAGCTGATATGGAGGTAGCAAAACGTTCGCAGATAGAGGTTCGTTTTCCCGTATCCTCATCCTCTTCTACCGCATAACGCAATCGGATATTATGAAGAGAATGGAGAAAAAGCATTAAGAACAAACAGCAAACAAACTTGCGATAAAATATCGTCAGGGAAATAGAGTGCGAGGGTGCATCAGCTGATACGTAGGCAGCAAAACCTTTGCATCCTCGTTCTCACCGCCACCACGCATGTCCCAGTGCATGCCTGTTGCCCACCGCATATAGAGTGCATTAATTTGTTTACTGTACAGTAAATCCGTATATCTTTTATACTCTACACTATTTGCATGCTAATATATATAACTGCAGGTCTCTCTGCTTTGTTATGTACTTATAAATTTTTTTTTTTACTTATCTTATATCTTTGGTATAGTGTGTCTATGTACGGTTATGAAATGTATCTATGCCCATTATCATTGTTTCTTATGGAATATGACTAGTTACATTACGCGAAAATTATTCTTAGAATAACCTGCGTTATTCTAAGAACTAGGTGTGTGTATATATATATATATATATATATATATATATTATATATATATATATATATATATATATATATATATATATATATATATATATATATATATATATATATATATATATTTGCCTTGAGACAAATGGAAAAATATCGGGAGAAACAGAAAGGACTGCATATGGTCTTTATTGACCTGGAAAAGGCATATGATCAAGTAGCACGTCAAGAGGTGTGGAGGGGTATTAGGGAAAAAGGAGTACCCGAGAAATATGTTAGAATCATCCAAGATATGTATGAGAGGGCAGAGGCATATGTTAAGAACAGTGTTGGCTGGATGAAAATTCTCCCAGTTAATGTTGGTCTGCATCAAAGGTCTGCTTTGAGCCCATATCTATTTGATCTAGTCATGGATGTAGTAACCCAGGATATTAGAGATCAGTCACCATGGTGTATGCTTTTTGCAGATGACATTGTACTATGTAGCAACAGATGAGAGGTAGTGGAGGAGAAGCTTGAGAAGTGGAGAAGAGTGATGGAGGATAGAGGACTGAGAATCAGCAGGAAGAAGACAAGAGTACTTGAGGTTGAGTGATGATGAGGATGGGGAGATCAATTTGCAGGGGGAGGTGTTGAAAAGAGTTGAAAAGTTCAAGTATTTGGGATCAGCAGTAGCAGAGGATGGTGACCTAGTCAGAAATAACCCAGAGAATACAAGCGGGATGGAAGAACTGGAAGAAAGTGTCTGGGGTGCTGTGCGACAGAAGAATAGGGATTAAGTTGAAGGGTAAAGTGCATAAAACAGTTGTGAAACCTGCGATGATGTATGGAGCAGAGGCACGGCAATAAAGAAGACACAAGAGAAAAAGCTGGATGTGGCAGAGATGAGGATGTTGAGATGGATGTGTGGGGTGATAAGAAGCAATAAGATCAGAAACGAGGTTGCGCCACGTCACGGACTGACGTTAGTAAGGGCATACACTCAAGGTAATGATTACATCTGCCAAAACAAGTCCTTCATAAGAAGGCAACCGTCCTAGCCCTTAGTAGAAAAGGGAGTTCGAGGCGTAAAATTGAATCCATCAATCTAAAGTTAGAGAAATATCAGATAAGATACAAGAAAGTAGACTAAAGTGGTGTGGTCATGTCGTTAGAAGGGATGAATAGTATGTTGGGAGGAGGGTGATGGAAATGTATATACAATGTAGCAGAGGTGTCGTATTAGTGTTTTTCCTAATGCTATACAAAACTTGAAGTCGTCGAGTTATATCTCACCTCAGTGACACCAATGTCGTATTCTTCTTTATATATTAGAAATCTGGTAGCATGCGAGGTGATAACGGATATGCATCATCTGATTTACTTTAGCTTATTTAGTTCTACAGTTATTCTACACCTCAAATCTCCCTGTCCCCTTAAGATAAAATCTAAGATCTTATTTGGGCCCCTGTCAAGTTCTTACTGAGACTCTCCATCTCTAACTGCTTCTTACTTTCTTGTACGACCAAGATGGCAGGGTGTGGTAGGCTTGGATAGCATCAGCCAATAGGCTTCCAGAGAACAGGGAGTGTCCACCCATTCCTTGTAGTGTTTGGGGCGTGGCTATCAAGAAAGTCCAATCAGACACAAGGGGGGGCCTATAAGTGTATTTTCACAGGTACATGTAGATATTGGTTTTTGGCTCTCGTGGGAATGACTTGAACTTTGTGACAATTTTGACCTCTATTGGCAACTGGCGCCTATGTGTTAGAGGCCTATGGGCTGAACCGTGAACCACATATCTCATGTTATTTCTCTGTAAACACACATCCTGCCCAGGAAGCCAACACTGGGAAATATCAGTTACGCCACTTGACCCCCCATGACACCACGTGGGCTATGTTACAGTTATACAGTACTTCTAAATTAAAATTTTTTATACGACAGAGGGAGGCGGAGACCAAAGCGTAGGTGGATGGACTGCATCAATGACGACCTGAGATCTAAAGGTTTGTTAGGTGATGAGGTATGGGACAGGAACATATGGAGAACACTGGCAAGAAACATCGACCCCACATAAAAGTGGGAAAAGATGTAGAGGAAGATATATATATATATATGAATAAAAAAAAAAAATGATTCATGTTTTCACATATGTAATGTGCTTATTTGTATATATATATATATATATATATATATATATATATATATATATATATATATATATATATATATATATATATATATATATATATATGAAGCAAAAAACGGCCCATAAATTATTTATGGGCCGTTTTTTGCTTCATAATGTGCTGTGATATAACAGTTTATTTTGCATATATATATATATATATATATATATATATATATATATATATATATATATATATATATATATATAATGAACCATTTTTCCTTCTTAAGGGGAGTGGCTTAATAAAGGCAAAATACTGAATCCTTTGGGATAAGAAAATACAGAAGAGGGGATTACCATTCCCCTCACTCCACCCCATTTAGTCGACTTTATAACGCACAGGGGAACACGGAGGAAGTTTTAGTGCCCCCTTCCCTCAAGAGGAGATATATATATATATATATATATATATATATATATATATATATATATATATATATATATATATATATATATATATATATATATATATTTATTACAGACTCCCCAACCTCACTCATGGCTTCATTTTCGCATTTAAATCATTTCCCAATCTCATTCGGGCTATACAGTAACCAAATAAGCACATTACATATTTGAAAACATGAATCATTTTTTACCCTGACCGGGACTTGAACCTAGGACTTATAATTACTAAGTCAAGGCGCTTTCAACTACACCACAGAAGGTTAAAAGGAATCCAAGCTTATAGTTTATATCTGCTATACTAAAGAATGAATGCATTCTATCTGAATGCCACTGTGTTCATATAACAGATTCCCCAACCTCACTCGTGGCTTCATTTTCGCATGTAATGTGCTTATTTATTTTTTTTTATGATTGTGACACCAGAACGGGAATAAAACAGCCCTCATTGGGCGTGGGCACAAAGAATACATAAAGTAAAGAGAAACAGAGATGGAGAGTGTAATGTCTTGTCAGATGTGAAAGGATAAGAGATGTGTAATGAATATCCATGAATATTCAGTGTAGCTGTAGGCATGGAAAAGAACGTAACTGAAGGAAGACTTTGACGTGATGTTATCCCACTTGATGACGCCACTTTGACGTAGTGATTCTAGTCACTAAGTTACTTTTAATCAGAAGACGGGTGCAAGGTAAGAATGGACAAGCGGTGGTTCCTTGATCTTAATTTATTCTGAAGGACAGCATATTCGACGCCTCAATGCCCCCCACCCTATGACTATCAAAATCTATGGTACTATTCTGACTAACTGTCGCTCTCTGACTGCTCTCTGGCTGCCATGGGGATTCTTGAAATTCCCCAAAGGGCAGGGCGTGTCGCTAAATCTACTTCTGCCAATTGCCTTAAGGTTCGAAGAGAGGTTCCTCCTCTTGGGGGAGGGGCTATTTCAGCTGGCCTATAGAACGGAAGAGTTCTAGGTCAGTGCGTGGCTATTGGGTATCCCTCTAGGGCATATAGGGTTACTTGTGGTTTTGGACAGGGCCGACTTCTGGGTCTTTCCCACACTCTTGAGGCACTTGACGCTGGGTGGCTAAGGTCAGGTGCTAAAGCACCTGGGGCCAGCCAGGTGCTAATCCCTATGGATCCAGCCAGGTGCTCCTTGACCGTTTCTTGACCATTGATCGTACCCAGATAAACAACTGGGAGAGTATTCGATTTCACCCTTGACCTCTAGCCTCTCCCAACCAAAACTGAAATATCTTTTATTTCAGTCGAAGCATGGGCTATCTTTTAAAAGCGCTTGGATATATCCTAGCTAACATTAGTTTACAATAAAAATGGGGCCGAATTATTTAAGCTATTATCTAAGAATTCCGATTTCTATGAACTCTAAACAGTCTTTAGTACAAACATATTACTATATTTAAAAAATAAAAATAACCTTAATCATTAGGATTTCAGGGTGTAACTAATCATTATCAAACATTAATTAAGATCACAAGTTAGTTTAGATCATAACGTTACTTTATCTACTTCTCTCCTTTTTCAAAAGATTTACAAAAGTTGGTTAGTTACAGTAAAAATATGAATCATGTAGAACATTAGCAGTAACAAACATTTAAAATGCGATAGACAATAACATAAATGGTAATTTCTATAAGCAACCTCATCTTATAATTTCTACTATCGTTACTATGGGGCATTGATTTGTCTTAAAATTAGGCCTTAAAAAACTACTCCTGAAACAAAACATTTGTTACGATGTGAAAAGTAAAAAAACATTCATCATTTCAATATGCAATTACTATTCAGAGACAAACTGATATGAGAACTTAATGAACACCAAGATTAAATCATGATTCAAACAATGGTAATGTCTAGAGCAAAACAATGATAATATCTAAGCAAAACAATGATATTATTTAGGCAGAAGACAACTTATTATGATTTGCGCAAATTGTACAGTTTATCAAGGGTACTTATTCAAAAAAAAACTATATCTAAAGGAGACTCTTGAGTTTTCACTTTAAAATTATCTTAAAGCTAGACACAAATTAAAAAATTATAAATTGTCTTTTCGCGCAGGGGTCAAAGATGGTGGGGACGTTTTCTTTCCCATTTTCTCAGTTCTAATACGTGGGTTGTTTCTTTCAACAACTAATAAGGGATTCTCCATACCCTTCCTTTCTCTCTTCCTAAAGCTAGGACATGTATGGGGATTCTTTCTGGGGATCTCATCAATTCATTTACGTGGCTTCTAAGGTGTTATTAGATGTTTAAAAAGACTTCTGTTTCCTCTCCCTTGTTCATGAAATTCTTGCTAGGCGTTATATAACGGTATCCTTGTGTCCTCGCATTTTGCTCTCCCCCACCGTCTTCACTGCAGGCCCAAGTTCGTACACTACCACAAATTCTATTTCTCCTAAGATTGGCAAGACAAAAAGGAAGCGATCGATGAATCTTCTGAACCCCTCAAGCCTGGCTTTTTCGTCCTACCTTTGGGCCGATCTTGACTAAGACCACCCTGTAGGAGACCTGCAACGTTACAGCGATTTCTCTTCAGTACTGCAATACACACGTACCTTCGAAGCAGACCTCTGGATGAAAATTTGAACCTATGGCACCAATACAGTTGTAAGAAAGGTTCCCTATGATTTCGGCGTACCAACAATGGCCATACGTCGGTAATCTGAGGCTATACTTTGCTTCCCCTGCAACTGCAAATGCTTGCAATCTCTATTGAATGGGCAACAGGGACTTGTTTAAAAGAGAACCAAAGCTAAAGACTTTTAGAACTTGCAGGTCGGGGCTGCCTAGAAATAGGGTGGTAATGGAAGGTATGTGCCTACACCACTAGATCATTATTCCAAGGTACTTAGGACTTAGCTGGGTAACTGATACATAATATTACTTTACTATAGACATCAAAAAGAACTATCATTAAATGCTGAGAAAAGCCACTAAAGAAATATTCTTATTAGTAGTGGCTACAATAATATCAAGCATGAATTCAGATAAAAGATACAAATCATCAGGTTACTGCTGATTGCATTTCAAAAATAATAATTAGCAAAAGGTCATTGAGAGATAGCAACAATAACAGTCAACATACTAAGAACATTACTAATAATCATGATCATAATAAAAATAATAAAAAAATGAAATAAAAATACTAAATCAGGAATAGCCATATATATATACAATGGAGACTGGCATTCAGATGTAAGAACGGAGTTCTATACTTATATTTCATAGTAATGCTCATTCTAACACAGTCTCTTTTACTATTCAAATTCCTGCTGTCATAATATATATATATATATATATATATATATATATATATATATATATATATAGAGAGAGAGAGAGAGAGAGAGAGAGAGAGAGAGAGAGAGAGCATAAATGGCAACTTTTGGGCTCCCCAAATTGTCAATGGGAGTTTTATCTATTCTCTAAACACTTGTGACATGTGGCAAATATATTTATGCAAAAGTCGGCACTACCGATGTCTTATCAGTATTTTTATGCAATGACAGCATGCAACAATTTATCAACTGAAATAAAAGGTAGGCACAAGTATCGCCTAGCTTCGCTGGAAAAAACAAAACAAAACAAAAATCAATGACGGCAACATTCTCGTAGCATCGGAAGGAGCTCATGTCAGTCTCAGAGAGAGAGAGAGAGAGAGAGAGAGAGAGAGAGAGAGAGAGAGAGAGAGAGAGAGAGAGAGAGAGAGAGAGAGAGAGAGAGAGAGAGAGAGAGAGAGAGAACATAAGAATAGAGGACACTGCAACATGCCTACTGGCACACACGAGGCAGCTCCATTTTTGAATTGTATTTTCAGCATGTCTAACCTATTCTATTCTACTCTACTTATTTATTCTATTTTTCTTTTTATGATTTTTC
>JAXCGZ010002046.1:95000-123916 GCA_037179515.1 Halocaridina rubra | reverse complement strand
GATTTAGGCATTGCAATATTAATTTTTTTTTTCGTTTTTTAGTCTTGCTTTGGTTATTTATAATTCTTATTTTATCTTTGTATACATTTGATGATAGAGGTTCGTTCTCCTGCATCCTCCTCCTCTTCTACCACATAAGTTACTTGCTCACTGCCACCACGCATGTCCCAGTGTACTGTATAACTGTTGCCCACTGCATAATAGAGTAAAGTATAGTAATGTATGTTAATTTCTAGCTGTAAGGTGAATATGAATATCTTTTGTATACTCTTAAAAATAGATACAGGGCTTTTTGCTTTGCTATGTAGTAATAAAATATGTTTTTTACTTATCTTATATCTTTGGCATGGTGTGTCTATGAAGGGTTTGGAACGTATCTATGCCCTTTATCATTGTTTCCTATGGAAAATAACTCGTTTTATCACGCGATTTTCCATTTACCCGACCCTTCTGTGAACCTATCTAGGCGTTATTCTGAGAAATACGTGTACATAAATTTAGATATACGTACGAACGTACAGTATAACTCACAGTATTGCATCATGCGAAATAGTGTCCGATAGCTACGTGAGCTAGTATATATATTTATATTTTCAGTAGTTTCATGATTTTATTGATAAAAAAACGTATTTCTTAGCCTTAGAATAATAAAAAAGTAAAAAATAGTAAACAGTATTGCACCACATAAAATACGATACCGGTATCAGTGTTTTGGAAAACGCAAAGGCTCTCACCTACGTGACCTGGTGAATATTAAAATTTTCATAATTTTATTGATAAAACAAGAATTTCCTAGCCTAAGAATAATAAAACAGTAAAAAATAGTAAAAAACATAAATTTAGATATACGTACGTACAGTATAGCTCACAGTATTGCATCATGCGAAATAGTGTCCGATAGCTACGTGAGCTAGCATATATATTTATATTTCCAGTAGCTCTCACCTACGTGAGATAGTTCATGGAATGCTGTTGGCTGAAAGGTCGGGAGACGACGAATCACAGAATTGTTTTTCAATATGTTCTGTATCATGGGGTCTGATTGGCTTTTTCATTGCAGTTTGCTTTTCCCTTCAATTTCCAATGTGCCGCCTCACTCGCTCAGTCTAACTCCTGTGTGCACCGTTCTCGTTGTGCTTAGTAATACGTTTTGCTTGTGATTTTTTTACTCGCATATTTTAACCTTCACAATGCCTCCCAAGCATCCTTCATCTTCTAAGTGGTGATATTAATAATCTCCCAGAGCTAACTTTAAGAGCAGAAAACACTCTGTCAAAAATTAAAACCTATTTCCAAGAAATTGGGCTGTTAATTAACGAAAGTAAAACACAGTGCATATTTATTGGTTCAAGGTTCCACACAGCACAAATTCCTGAAAACACAACAATTAATTTTTGCGACAATATTATCACACCTAGCAAAACAGTCAGAAACCTAGGAATTCACTTTGATAACCACATGTTGTTTGATTCCCACATAGATAAAGTATGCAAAAAGGTTACAGGAACATTAATGTACTTATCACGTATAAAAGACAATTTTGAGACTACCACTCGAATAACTGTTGTTGAATCTCTAGCCCTAAGTCACATTAATTACTGCACAACTGTTTTGGGAGCTACCACTAAGACTCAAATAAACAGAATACAGAAGCTTATTAATTTTGCAGCTCGAGTTGCCCTGGGAGGAATAAGAAAATATGACCACATCACACCAGCTCTCAATAAACTTGGGTGGCTGCGGGCAGAAAATAAGGTCGCTTATGCTATTTATGTTTTTGTATTCAAAATTTTGGACCATCATTATCCTAGCTGGCTATTTGATTTAAAAACAGTCAGGGATATAAGGGAAACCAACACAAGACAGAGCAGTGAGCTCTTTATTCACAGAACAAACACAGAAGCAGGTTCAAAGATGATCACTATCAAAGGGCCAACACTCTGGAATAATATTCCAGAGCATCTTAAAAATGCATCCTCCTTCACAGCTTTCAAAGGCAAACTATATAGTTTTCTTTTGGACAAATAGTTGCTGCTCATTAAGAACTAATTATTCTCATTGTAAGGAAACAAATATGGAAATGAATCCGATAATAACGATCCTGTATCTAGTGGCATACTTACTACTTTATTATTAACATTATTGTTAACATTTTTATTACAGCATTATTATTTTCTATGAAAGCTACATTTAATTTAACTATATGTCTAACCCTCTTATTTATTAGTTTAATTACATGTCTACTTATAAGTTACTATTAATGTTGAATAACCATTGTACAAAATGGAAATAAATGTTTGTTTGTTTGTTTGTTTGTTTGTAGTGAGCCTAAGCGGCAAAGGAAAATGTTGACCATTGTAGATAAAGTGAAACTCTTAGATATGTTGAAAGAAGGAAAAAAGTTTGTGGATGTCGGCCGCTATTTTACGTAAACGTAAAAAATAATTGTAAAACACCTATGTATGTCACATCATCATCACCTCATTCACGGTAAGTTTTCCTATCACTTTCATAAAAATTTACGTTGCTTGCTGTTATTTATAATGTAAAGGGTGTTTTTTTAACAGTGCAGGGAGGGTTTATACAGTACGTAAACTTAAAAATAATTGCAAATGAGTATGTCATGTAATTACCACTTCATTCACCGTAATTTTATCTATCACTTTCATATAAATTTACGTTGCATGCTGTTATTTATGAAGTAAAGGGTGGTTTGTTAACAGTACAGGGAGGGTTTATTCATTGTAAATGTAAAAATAAATTAAAATATCTATGTACATATAGGCTGATCCTACTCCGCGGTTTTCCTGGTTCGCGCCGGGTCCCGGAACCGAACTACCGCGATAAGGGGGGGAACAATGTACATTGTACGCTATCGGACACAAGCAAAACGTTTAATAAGCACAACGTGAATGGCGCACACTTGAGTTAGACTGAACGAGCCTTTGTCCGAAACGCTGATAGCGGTATCGTATTTTACATGTTGCAATACTGTTAGTATTTATGTTTTTTACTTTTTTTTTACTGTTTTATTATTCTTAGGCTAAGAAGTACATTATTTTATTAATAAAATTATGAAACTACCTGAAATATAAATATATATGCTAGCTCACGTAGCTGCGACCGCAATACATTGTACTGCTATCGGACACTATTTCACATGATGCAATACTGTGAGTTATACTGTACGTACGTATATCTAAATTTATGTTTTTTGCTATTTTTTACTGTTTTATTCTTCGTAGGCTGGGAAATAAATTCTTTTTAACAATTAGATAATGAAATAGTGTTGCCTCACTTATCGCGGTAGTTCGGTTCCGGGACCCGGCACGAACCAGGAAATCCGCGAAGTAGGATCCGCCTATATGTACATGGATATTTTAATATATTTTTACGTTTACACTGTATAAACCCTCCCTGCACTGTTAAAAAAACACCCTTTACATTATAAATAACAGCAAGCAACGTAAATTTTTATGAAAGTGATAGATAAAATTACGGTGAATGAGGTGATAATGACGTGACATACATACTCATTTACAATTATTTTTTCGTTTACGTACTGTATAAACCCTCCCTGCACTGTTAAAAAAACACCCTTAACATTATAGATAACAGCAAGCAACGTAAATTTTTATGAAAGTGATAGGAAAACTTACCGTGAATGTGATGATGACGTGACATACATACTCATTTACAATTATTTTTTCGTTTACGTACTGTATAAACTCTCCCTGCACTTGTTAAAAAAGACCCTATACATAATAAATAACAGCAAGCAACATAAATTTTTATGAAAGTGATAGATAAAATTACGGTGAATGAGGTGATAATGACGTGACATACATACTCATTTGCAATTATTTTTTCGTTTACGTACTGTATAAACCCTCCCTGCACTGTTGAAAAACACCCTTTATATTATAAATAACAGCAAGCAACGTAAATTTTTATGAAAGTGATAGATAAAATTACGGTGAATGAGGTGATAATGACGTGACATACATACTTATCTACAATTATTTTTTCGTTTACGAACTGTATACTCCCTCCCTGCACTGTTAAAAAACACCCTTTACATTATAAATAACAGCAAGCAACGTAAATTTTTATGAAAGTGATAGATAAAATTATGATGAATGAGGTGATGATGACGTGACATACATACTCATTTACAATTATTTTTTCGTTTACGAACTGTATAAACCCTCCCTGCACTGTTAAAAAAACACCCTTTACATTATAAATAACAGCACGCAACGTAAATTTCAATAAAAAATGGAAATACTGAAAATTATTTTTTTCAATTTTTAAATATTTTTGCGTATACCCATAAAATAAAATAATCATTTATAAAAAAAAAACTGCGATAGAGTGAGAACGTGAACCAAGAAGCACGAATAACCGGGGTAACACTGTATGTTCTTTTGAATAAAAAAATTAAAATACTGAGAATTTGTATTTTTTAATACAGTGTTGCCTCACTTATCGCGGTAGTTCGGTTCCGGGACCCGCCGCGAACCAGGAAATCCGCGAAGTAGGATCCGCCTATATGTACATAGATATTTTAATATATTTTTACGTTTACACTGTATAAACCCTCCCTGCACTGTTAAAAAACACCCTTTACATTATAAATAACAGCAAGCAACGTAAATTTTTATGAAAGTGATAGATAAAATTACGGTGAATGAGGTGATAAAGACGTGACATACATACTCATTTACAATTATTTTTTCGTTTACGTACTGTATAAACCCTCCCTGCACTGTTAAAAAAACACCCTTTACATTATAAATAACAGCAAGCAATGTAAATTTTTATGAAAGTGATAGATAAAATTACGGTGAATGAGGTGATAATGACGTGACATACATACTCATTTACAATTATTTTTTTATTTACGTACTGTATAAACCCTCCCTGCACTGTTAAAAAAAACCCCTTTACATGATAAATAACAGTAAGTAACGTAAATTTTTGTGAAAGTGATAGATAAAATTACGGTGAATGAGGTGATAATGACGTGACATACATACTCATTTACAATTATTTTTTCGTTTACGTACTGTATAAACCCTCCCTGCACTGTTAAAAAAAGACCCTTTACATTATTAATAACAGCAAGCAACGTAAATTTTTATGAAAGTGATAGATAAAATTACGGTGAATGAGGTGATAATGATGTGACATACATACTCATTTACAATTATTTTTTCGTTTACGAACTGTATAAACCCTCCCTGCACTGTTAAAAAAACACCCTTTACATTATAAATAACAGCAAGCAACGTAAATTTTTATGAAAGTGATAGATAAAATTACGGTGAATGAGGTGATAATGACGTGACATACATACTCATTTACAATTATATTTTCGTTTATGTACTGTATAAACCCTCCCTGCACTGTTAAAAAAACACCCTTTACATTATAAATAACAGCAAGCAACGTAAATTTTTATGAAAGTGATAGATAAAATTAAGGTGAATGAGGTGATAATGACGTGACATACATACTCATTTACAATTATATTTTCGTTTACGTACAGTATAAACCCTCCCTGCACTGTTAAAAAAACACCCTTTACATTATAAATAACAGCAAGCAACGTAAATTTTTATGAAAGTGATAGATAAAATTACGATGAATGAGGTGATGATGACGTGACATACATACTCATTTACAATTATATTTTCGTTTACGTACTGTATAAACCCTCCCTGCACTGTTAAAAAAAGACCCTTTACATTATTAATAACAGCAAGCAACGTAAATTTTTATGAAAGTGATAGATAAAATTACGGTGAATGAGGTGATAATGACGTGACATACATACTCATTTACAATTATTTTTTCGTTTACGAACTGTATAAACCCTCCCTGCACTGTTAAAAAAACACCCTTTACATTATAAATAACAGCAAGCAACGTAAATTTTTATGAAAGTGATAGATAAAATTACGGTGAATGAGGTGATAATGACGTGACATACATACTCATTTACAATTATATTTTCGTTTATGTACTGTATAAACCCTCCCTGCACTGTTAAAAAAACACCCTTCACATTATAAATAACAGCAAGCAACGTAAATTTTTATGAAAGTGATAGATAAAATTACGGTGAATGAGGTGATAATGACGTGACATACATACTCATTTACAATTATATTTTCGTTTACGTACTGTATAAACCCTCCCTGCACTGTTAAAAAAACACCCTTTACATTATAAATAACAGCAAGCAACGTAAATTTTTATGAAAGTGATAGATAAAATTACGATGAATGAGGTGATGATGACGTGACACACATACTCATTTACAATTATTTTTTTGTTTACGAACTGTATAATCTCTCCCTGCACTGTTAAAAAAACACCCTTTACATTATAAATAACAGCACGCAACATAAATTTCAATAAAAAAATGAAAATACTGAAGAAAAAAAAATTTCAATATATTAATATTTTTGCGTATGCCCATAAAATAAAATAATAATTTATCCAAAAAAAACCGCGATAGAGTGAGAACGCGAACCAAGAAGCGTGAATAACCGAGGTAACACTGTATTTTAATATTTTTGCATATACCCAAAATATAAAATAATAATTTGCCAAAAAACAAAAACCGTGGTACAGTGAAAACGCAAACCAAGAAACGCGATCCAGCGGGGGATCACTATATATATATATATATATATATATATATATATATATATATATATATATATATATATATATATATATATATATATATATATATATATATATATATATATATATATATATATATTATATATATATATATATATATATGGGGTTCTCGTTTAACATCAGGGTTCTGTTCCTGACAGCTGACTTAAAGGAGATTTGGACGTAAGTCAGAAAAGACCTAAATTCAAATCTCGGACCCCAAACCAATGTCAAAAATTACTCCTCTAAAACAAAAACAAAAAATTCAAAGTTCTTTATCTAAGACAAAAATAGTAATACTAAACATAACAGTATTGCTTACATTTACTTGTGTAATCTAAAAAATAAAAATAGTAAAATTACACAACAGTACAGTACAGAACAGTATGCAGTACAATATTGCTTTCCTTTACTTGTGGTCAGCTTTTACACTGGAAGAGGCATTGCAAGGGAGAGAGAGACTGGCTTATAGGGAAGTGGAAGGTGGAGAGGCAGATGCTGAGCAGACTGGGGCAGGTGAGTGTGGAGAGGCAAAAGGACATAATGGAGGTACTGGTGCAGGTGAGACTATAGAGGTAGAGGCACCTGAGGTAGAGGGTACAGGATCTCTTGCTGGGGGCTCTATCTTCACGAAGAACTGATCGAGGTGAGTCTGGAAAGATGCCCTCTTCCTCTTCTCATATATTTCCTTGTAACACCGCAGGGTATCATTGATTCCTCTCCTGACCTTGGTGTACCTGGCAACATTGAGGTCTTAAGCCACAAGCTTTGCCAACACTTCCTCTATCAGTGCAAACTTTTCTTCCAATTCTCTGGTGTTAAATCTCTTGGGCTATAGGCTTGGTAGTTCTTCCTCCTCATTCATCTGCTTCACCAGTTGAGTGAAGTCCTCGGCAGATAACTCCTTGCCATGATATGCTCCTTAATCAGGGCAACTACATTATTGGTTACAGCCTCAACAAACTATTTTGCATAAAATCATATTTACGGCTTGTGTTTGGTATTTTTTTAAAATACAATATAATCAAATGCATAAACAAATAAATAAATAAAGCCATTAACTTGATAAATACGAATTCGACTGTGCTGCTTACTTGGTATTCGTCCGTCACACTCACAAACTGTTCAGACATGCCATTTGAATTTACTGCACCAGCCATGTAGGTAGAAAAACTAATTTATTAAAACTGATTTATTATTTTTTGGCCTCCGACATAACGGTGAAACAATGTAACTCAGAACGCCATTCTATGGGGACCCCTTGTATATATACTTATATAGAAGCTCTCCTGATTACGAACAACCAAGTTACAAACATGCACACATATGAAAAACACCTACCTATTATATACTCATGTATTAATGTATGCATTACTGTTTTGTACTATACTGTTACATTATTAATAATGTATCAATATTCATTTTTACTATATACTTTATGTTTCACGTAGTACTTATGTGTCTTTAGCCCAAGTTCTTTACAGTACTGCATATGTATGTAATGCATAGTACTTTTTTTTATATGCCTAAAAACAACTTACGAATAATTCTCCTTAAAAAAAGGCTTCTGGAATCTAGCTCATGCATTAGTTGGGGAGTGTCTGAGAGGCTCCCCTACTTAGGAACAACCAAGTTACGAACATTCACAGCTACAATCATAAAACTACCCATTATCTACCCATGTACTAACGTATATATTACTGTCCTGTACTTTATCATTACTGTATAAAATTTCATTCATACTGCATAGTTTATGTTTTATGTAGTAGTTAAGCATCTTTAGCCTAAGTACTGTAAAGTACTGCTTATGTATGTACTGTACTGCAGTTTTATTTTTTACTTCAACACAAATAACAAACAATTTCACTTATGAACAGACTTCTGGAGCCTAACTCGTTTGTTATATATATATATATATATATATATATATATATATATATATATATATATATATATATATATATATATATATATATATATATATATATATATATATATATATATATACTGTGTTGCCTCGTTTAACGTCAGGGTTCCATTCCTTACTGCTGACTTAAAGAGGATTTTGACGTAAGTCGGAAAAGACTTAAATATGATTTAAAACACTGTTAAAAAATATATGTTCGTAACCTATCATAAAAAAAATACTAAAACTAAACTTAATAATATTGCTTTCCCTTAAATTAACATTAATCTATAGAAATAAAGTTCTCATTGTATGATACAAGTTCTGTATAATAAAACAACACTTATAAACATAAAAATATCTGTACTTTTTCACATTACAATAATGCTGTATAGTATGAAACTGTAGATTCTATATTGTTTTACTCATGTGGTTTGCTTGCATAGGGAGGGAAAGACTCACTTATTAGGAGGAAGCTGGAGAGCCAGCTGCTGGGGAGACTGGGGCAGGTGAGTCTGGAGATGCAAAAGAACATACAGTTCAGTACATAATTAAAAAAAAATACTGTACTATAAGTTCTCTTTGTAATATACTTTATAATATAACTGCACTTATAAACATAAAACTATTATACATAACTGTAGGTACTGTATTGCTTAATTTTACTCAAGTGGTTTGATGATCGTTGCCATGGTCGTATGGGCTAATCCAAGATTGCTGCCAGTGTTCATAGAAGATTCTCCCTTTTCAGCACGGTTTGCCACTTTGCCGCTTCAATTTTAATTTCTATGGCGATAGCTTTTCTTTTCTTAGTGGCTCTGCCATCAGAACTATCACTAACATGCTTGGGAGGCATAGTAATGTCAGTAATTTGCGAACACAACAAGAGAGCAGACGAAAGCACTAGACAATATGGTGGGCAGGAATAAACTGAGCGGTGGTTCTTATCCCTCTTCTAATGCTTCGTGATGCCTGATTCATACACTACCACAACAAATTATTTTGAATACAATTGTTATTTGTTATTTGTTTCTTAAATTCAATACTGTATGTGTTTTCAATATAACCAAATATGTAAACAAATAAATAAATAAAGACATTAACTTGATAAATACAAATACAGTAGGGCTGTGTTTGCTAGTTTTGTATTTGTGTGTATTTCGAATAAAATCACATTTACAGCTATGTGTTTGGCATTTTCTTTTTAAATTCATTATAATTCTTCAATATTATCAAATACCGTATATAAAAAAGTAAATAAATAATGCCACTAACTTGATAAATACAAATACAGCTGTGTTTGCTAGCTTTGTATTCGTGTGTATTTCGAATAAAATTGTATTTACAGCTATGAGTTTGGAATTTTTTATTTGCATTCAATATTATTTTTCAGTACAACCAAATTTATTAACAAATAAATAAATGAAGCCATTAACTTGATAAAGTCATATACAGTACAGCTGTGTTTACTAGATTTGTATTTGAGTGTATTTTTAATAAAATTGTATTTATTTGTAGCTATGTGTTTGGTATTATTTGTATATTCACTTTAATTCTTCAATATAACCATATACCAAATACAAAAAAAATAAATATATAAAGCCAGTAACTTGATATATACAAATACAGCTGTATTGATAGCTTTGTATTTGTGTGTATTTAGAATAAATTCGTATTTACAGCTATGTGTTTGGTATTTCTGTTTTACATTCAATATCAGTTTTTAAAATATGACCAAATTTATAAATAAATAAAGCCATAAACTTGATAAATACAAATGCAGTACAGCTGTGTTTGCTAGCATTGTATTTGTGTGTATTTAAAATAAAATCATCTTCTTCTCTCGCCTTTCCCATATCTATATGGAGTCGCGGTTTCTTATCAGCCTTTTCCACTCTCTCCTGTCCAATGCTTCCTCTCCACTGAGGTCCTTCTCTCTCAAGTCGTCCACTATACAATCATTCCATCGTCTTCGTGGTCTCCCTCTTCCTCTCACTCCCTCCACCTCTAGCTCAATCATCCTTCTACCAATCCAATCCTCATCTCTCCTCATACAATGTCCATACCACTAAAGCCTTCTTTCTTGCATCTTCTTTCCCACTTGTGTCACCTTGGCTGTCCCTCTAATTCTCTCGTTCCTGATCCTATCCCTCCTCGTCACCCCCAACATCCATCTCACCATTCTCATCTGTGCCACTTCCATCTTTCTTTCTTGTGTTTTCTTAATAGTCCACATCATATTTGCAGCTATGTGTTTGGTATTTTCTTTTTAAATTCACTATAATTCCTCAATACAGGTATACCTCACCCAACGTCGTTAATTGGTTCCAGGAGAGACAACTTAAATCGAATTAGCTTGTCTCTAGGCTAGCCTAGGCTAGGCTATGCCAAATTTACTTGTTTGGGCTAAACTGAAAATAACCATTCCTAGTTCTATCATAGTCAGTTTATCGTCCAGCGTTATAGCATGACGCTTAGCACTTGCACTAGGAATTTTCTTAGGTGCCATGGGGGCAAAATATAAGGTCACAAATGAATGAGAATAAGAGTAGCCGATAAACAGACATATACCATGCATAAACTAATCAATTCAAAACAATAACGGTTTCCGGGAATGACAAGTGATGACGCGTAACAGTAGATATTGGAACTACTGTACATATTTTAATAAGATTTTATATGCTTTTATTCTTATTTATTGTACAATAACATGAATTTATGTGCTTTTGTTTTTATTTATTGTACAGTAACATGATTTCATGTGCTTTTAATGGATTTCTAGTGATATTATGATTCCAATGTTTGTAGTGGACAGACGTAAAGTTGATTATAATGATGTAAACTTTATTTTTATTTTTTTTTCCATATATTTTTTTGAAAACCGACATAATCGAGAACGACTTAACTCGAAACGACGTAACACGAGGTATACCTGCATTTGTATCAATAAATATGTTTGAAAACTCCAAAGATACTTGAAAAATAAGTACAGTGTTGCATCACTTATCGCGGTAGTTCGGTTCCGGGACCCGGCGCGAACCCGGGAATCTGTGGTGTAGAGATCAGCCTATATGTACATAGATATTTTAATGTATTTTTACGTTTACACTGTATAAACCCTCCCTGCACTGTTAACAAAACACCCTTTACATTATAAATAACAGCAAGCAATGTAATTTTTTTATGAAAGTGATAGGAAAACTTACCATGAATGAGGTGATGATGACTTGACATTAATAGGATCCATAATTTACAATAATTTTTACGTTTTCGTAAAATAGCGGCCGACATCCACAAACTTTTTTCCTTCTTTCAACATATTTAAGAGTTTCACTTTATCTACAATGGTTAACATTTTTCTTTGCCGCTTAGGCTCACTACAAGAAGACTTAGAAGATGAAGGATGCTTGTGAGGCATTGCAAAGGTTAAAATATGCGAGTAAAAAATCACAAGCAAAACATATTAATAATAATAAGCACAACATGAATGGCGCACACGAGTGAGGCGAGCCATTGGAAGATGGTGGAAGCCTTTGTCCAAAACGCTGATAGCGGTATCGTATTTTACATGTTGCAATACTGTTAGTATTTATGTTTTTTACTATTTTTTCCTGTTAAATTATTCTTAGGCTAAGAACTACGTTTTTTTATCAATAAAATCATGAAACTACTGGAAATATAAATATATATGCTAGCTCACGTAGCTTCGACCCCAATACATTGTACGCTATCGAACACAAGCAAAACGTGAGTTAGACTGAATGAGTCTTTGTCCAAAACGCTGATAGCGTATCGTATTTTACATATTGCAATACTGTTAGTATTTATGGTTTTTACTATTTTTTACTGTTTTATTATTCTTAGGCTAATATATACGTTTTTTTTTATCAATAAAATCATGAAACTACTGGAAATATAAATATATATGCTAGCTCACGTAGCTGCGACCCCAATACATTGTACGCTATCGAACACTATTTCGTAAGGTGCAATACTGTGAGTTATACTGTACGTACGTATATCATTCAGTTATTAGTACAATGTATATTAATTTAAAATTCATCTACTTATTTGATGATTGTAGAAAATCTATTGTATTTATTCACTGTAATTTGGACCAAATATTCCTTTTGTAAAGATTATACTGTACTTTTCAAAAGAGGTGGTCAATAAACGTATCTATCTATCTATCTATCTATTTATCTACATTTATGTTTTTTACTATCTTTTACTGTTTTATTATTCGTAGGCTGGGAAATAATTTTTTTTTTATCAATTAGATAATGAAATATGTTTTTTTCAATAAAAAAAAAATGAAAATGCTAAGAATTTTTTTTTTTAATATTTTAATATTTTTGCATATACCCATGAAATAAAATAATAATTTATCCCAAAAAAAAAACGGCGATAGAGTGAGAAAGTGAACCAGGAAGCGCGAATAACTGGGGTAACACTGTACAGTATAAAGAATTAATAAATCTGTATATCTCTGTACTGAAAATATAATCTGAAGAAAAGAGTTGAAAAACTAGTGGCATCATGGGATGATAAATTTTGGAAAGAGAAATTAAATATTTATTCTATATATAACGTTGAAGAAGGTTGTGTGCAAAAGATATACACCAACTAGGTAAGTATTCGAGGGAAGGAAAGCTGAGACCAACAAAAGTAACCTTTGAGAGAAGGGAAACATGTAGGAAAATACTGTTGAGGAAAAAAGTCTAAAAGACCTTCAAGAATTCAAAGAAGTGTTCATTAGACGATACAGAACACATAAAGAGATGGGAAAGATCAAAAACTTGTTGGAAGAGGCAAGAAGGTTAAATGAGGAAAGAAATGAAGAAAAGAAAAATTTTCATTTCAGAGTTCTTCCAGACAAGGGGAGATAAAGAAGATAATGACAGAAGATCAGGGGATGGGGCCTCATTAAGATTGTTATACACAAATGCTGATGGATTAGCTGGTAAGGCAGTAGAATTAAAAGATAGGATTCACAACAGTAAGGCAGATATAGTAGCAATTACAGAGACTAAGTTGAGTGAGGACATAAGCAGTGTCACAGGTTTTCCTAAGGGCTTCAGAATATTAAGGGTTGAAAGATCTGAGAGGACTGGTGGAGGGATAGCACTGCTCATAAGTGAAAGGATTCAAGTTGAAGAAATAAACTTGGCTATAGAAAGTGAGTTCAAGGAATTTCTTGTTGCTCGCATAAATACTGGGTCAGAGAGCATTATAATAACTGTTGTATATAACTCACCAAGGAACCAGAATAGGCTTGAAGTTTATGAGGAAAGTCATATAGGTACTATTGAAGTCATAAAGTCAGTTGTTAACATGGCACTGGAGAAAAAATGTAGGATTTTGATTATGGGAGATTTTAATCATAAAGAGATAGACTGGATAAATCTTGACCCACACAGTGGTGAGGACTCATTCGGGGCAAGATTCCTAGATTGCATACAAGGGAATTTCCTACACCAACATGTAATGGAACCAACAAGGGCTAGGGGTGGGGATGAGCCATCACTACTTAATCTAGTATTCACAGATAATGTATTGGATATTGAAAAACTTGAGTATGAACCACCAATTGGAAAGAGTGACCACTATGTGTTGTTGATGGAGTATATCATTGAAGATATTCTGCCTGAGAGTAGAGGCACTGAGGACATGAGGAGGAACTATCCGAAAGGAGATTACATCAAAATGAATGAGCTTTTTGCAGTTATTGACTGGAGAATCTTATTTTACAACAAATCTGTACAAGAAATGTATGACATCTTTTGTGAGAAATATGGGAAGATAGTAGATTGCTGCATACCTTTCACCAAAGTAGGTGTAATTCATGCCAGAGAGAAATGGTTCGATAATGGGTGTAAAAGAACTAAGGAGTGGAGAGACAAATGCTGGAAAAGGTATAGGAGGAGAAAAAACATAAATGCCTGGCAAACCTAAAAATGAGCAAGAAATGACTACCTAAGTAAAAGGAGAGAGGCAGAGAGAGACTACGAGAGGGACATCACCACGAAGGCTAAAGAAAATCCCAAGCTTTTCCACAGCTTTATCAGAGGAAAACTGAAGGTAAAAAAAGAGGTTTTAAGGCTAAAGAGAGCGGATGGAAGCATCACTGAGACGGATGAAGAGATCTGCAAAGAATTGAACAAGGAGTTTGTCAGTATTTACAGTAGAAAATACCCCACCCCCTCAGATTGCAGAGATAGAAGCTCAAGGGCCGGTATTAGAGAATATCAACCTTACAGCCACAGAGATATGCAAAGCGCTGATGGATTTAGATGTTCATAAAGCTACAGGTCCTGATGACATATCCCCTCATGTGCTTAAAAAATGCACAAACTCAATATCAGTGGCACTAAGTATCATATTTAAAAAGTCGCTGGAGTCAGGGGAGATTCCAAGATGCTGGAAACAAGCAAATGTGATACCTATCTTCAAAAAGGGAAGGAGGGATACGGCTCTGAACCATAGACCAGTTTCCTTGACCAGCATAGTTTGCAAAGTTATGGAGAAACTACTAGGGAAACATATCTCTCTTCACTTGGAATCTTTCAACTTTTTATCAGTGAGGCAACATGGCTTTAGAGAAGGTAGATCAACAGGAATAAACTTATTAAAAATTTATGATGAGGTAAGCCGAATTTTACAGGAAAGAGAGGGCTGGGCAGATTGCATATTCCTAGACTTCCAGAAAGCGTTTGACACTGTTCCACATGGGAGACTTATTAGGGAGCTGCAAGCAATGGCTAGAAAAGGTGGAAATGTCTTGGAATGGATAAAAACTTACTTAGAAGGAAGGGAACAGAGGGTTAGAGTAAGACACTCAGTGTCTGAATGGAGAAGAGTTAGTAATGGAGTTCCACAGAGTTCAGTTTTAGGGCAACTTTTGTTCCTTGTATATGTAAATGACCTACCAGAGTCTGTAAATTTATTCATGAATATGTTTGCAGATGATGCAAAGCTTGTGAAGAAAGTAAGAAACGAGAACAATGGTAGAGAACTTCAGGAAGATCTAAATAGTCAGCATGAGTGGTCAGAAAAGTGGCTAATGAAACTCAATACTTCAAAATGTAAGGTAATGAGAATGGGTACAAGTGCAAGAAGGCCCAAGCTTGACTACTCGGTGACTGGAGTACAACTTCAAGAGACAGAAAATGAGAGAGATCTAGGAGTAAACATACTGGCAGATTTGTCTCCAGAAATACATATAAATGGCATAGTAATGGCAGCATATGAATTTTTATCAAATGTAAGGGTAGCCTTCAGGCACATGGACAATAAAATGTTGAGATATATTTATGTAACCTATGTGAGGCCAAAACTCGAATAGGCAGCCCCCTTTTGGAATCCGCACTTGAAAAAGCACATAGCTAAGCTTGAAAAAGTTCAAAGACATGCCACGAATCCGGTGCCAAAAATACGCAATCTCAGTTATGATGAGAGGCTGAGGGAATTAGACTTGCCATCACTTGAAGCTAGAAGATTGAGGAGGGATATGGTAACAGTCTTTAAGTTCCTTCATGGTTATGATAGAGTGGATAGGGATCGATATTTTGATATGGTTGGGTCTAGAACTAGAGGTCATAGTTTGAAGCTTCGTAAGAAAACTTCTTTGCAGGATGTAACTTTTTCAGTGTAAGAGTAGTTGATAATTGGAATTGGCTAAGTGAGGAGGTAGTTAATGCTATCTCAGTCCATAGTTTTAAGGACAGGTATGATAAGTATCACTAAGTATAAAATGAAACCAAACTGGAGACGGGAAGATAAGAGCTTTGGGCTCTTTCCCGTAAACACAATTAGGTAATCACACACACACACACACACACACACACACACACACACACACACACACACACACACACACACACACTGTTCCACATGGGAGACTTATTAGGAAGCTGCAATCAATGGCTAGAATAGGTGGAAATGTTTTGGAATGGATAAAAACTTACTTAGAAGGAAGGGAACAGAGGGATAGAGTAAGACACTCAGTGTCTGAATGGAGAAGAGTTAGTAGTGGAGTTCCACAGGGTTCAGTTTTAGGGCCACTTTTGTTCCTTGTATATGTAAATGACCTACCAGAGTCTGTAAATTCATTCATGAATATGTTTGCAGATGATGCAAAGATTGTGAAGAAAGTAAAAAACGAGAACAATGGTAGAGAACTTCAGGAGGATCTAAATAATCTGCATGAGTGGTGAGAAAAGTGGCTAATGAAATTCAATACTTCAAAATGAAAGGTAATGAGAATGGGTACAAGTGCAAGAAGGCCCAAGCTTGACTACTCGGTGGCTGGAGTACAACTTCAAGAGACAGAAAATGAGAGAGATCTAGGAGTAAACATACTGGCAGATTTGTCTCCAGAAATACATATAAATGGCATAGTAATGGCAGCATATGCATTCTTATCAAATGTAAGGGTAGCCTTCAGGCACATGGACAAGGAAATGTTCAGAAATATTTATGTAACCTATGTGAGGCCAAAACTCGAATATGCAGCCCCTTTTTGGAATCCGCACTTGAAAAAGCACATAGCTAAGCTTGAAAAAGTTCAAAGACATGCCACGAAACTGGTGCCAGAAATACGCAATCTCAGTTATGATGAGACGCTGAGGGAATTAGACTTACCATCACTCGAAGCTAGAAGAGTGAGGGGGGGATATGGTGACAGTCTTTAAATTCCTTCATGGTTATGATAGAGTGGATAGGGATCGATATTTTGATATGGCTGGCTCTAGAACTAGAGGTCATAGTTTGAAGCTTGGTAAGAAAACTTCTTTGCAGGATGTAAGGAAATACTTTTTCAGTGTAAGAGTAGTTGATAATTGGAATTGGCTAAGCGAGGAGGTAGTTAATGCTATCTCAATCCATAGTTTTAAGGACAGGTATGATAAGTATCACTAAGTATAAAATGGAACCGATCAGGAGACGGGAAGATACGAGCTTTGGACTCTTTCCCGTAAACACAATTAGGTAATCACACACACACACACACACACACACACACACATCTTGCGTACAAGGGAATTTCCTACACCAACATGTAATGGAACCAACAAGAGCCAGGGGTGGGGATGAGCCATCACTACTTGATCTAGTGTTCACAGATAATGTGTTGGATATTGAAAATATTGAGTATGAACCACCAATTGGAAAGAGTGACCACTGTGTGTTGTTGATGGAGTATATCATTGAAGACATTCTTCCTGAGAGTAGAGGCACTGAGGACATGAGGAGGAACTATCCGAAAGGAGATTACATCAAAATGAATGAGCTTTTTGCAGTTATTGACTGGAGAACCTTATTTTACAACAAATCTATACAAGAAATGTATGACATCTTTTGTGAGAAATATGGGAAGATAGTAGATTGCTGCATACCTGTCACCAAAGTAGGTGTAATTCATGCCAGAGAGAAATGGTTCGATAATGGGTGTAAAAGAGCTAAGGAGTGGAGAGACAAATGCTGGAAAAGGTATAGGAGGAGAAAAAACATAAATGCCTGGCAAACCTACAAAAGAGCAAGAAATGACTACCTAAGTAAAAGGAGAGAGGCAGAGAGAGATTATGAGAGGGACATCACCAGGAAGGCTAAAGAAAATCCCAAGCTTTTCCACAGCTTTATCAGAGGAAAACTGAAGGTAAAAGAACAGGTTTTAAGGCTAAAGAGAGCGGATGGAAGCATCACTGAGACGGACGAAGAGATCTGCAAAGAATTGAACAAGGAGTTTCAGTCAGTATTTACAGTAGAAAATACCCCACCCCCTCAGATTGCAGTGATAGAAGCTCAAGGGCCGGTATTAGAGAACATCAACCTTGCAGCCACAGAGGTATGCAAAGCGCTGATGGATTTAGATGTTCATAAAGCTACAGGTCCTGATGACATATCCCCTCATGTGCTTAAAAAATGCGCAAACACAATATTAGTGGCACTAAGTATCATATTTAAGGAGTCACTGGAGTCGGGGGAGATTCCAAGATGCTGGAAACAAGCAAATGTGATACCTATCTTCAAAAAGGGAAGGAGGGATACGGCTCTGAACTATAGACCAGTTTCCTTGACCAGCATAGTTTGCAAACTTATGGAGAAACTACTAAGGAAACATATCTCTCTTCACTTGGAATCCTTCAACTTTTTGTCAGTGAGCAACATGGCTTCAGAGAAGGAAGATCAACAGTAACAAACTTATTAGAATTTTATGATGAGGTAAGCCAAATCTTACAGGAAAGAGAGGGCTGGGCAGATTGCATATTCCTAGACTTCCAGAAAGCGTTTGACACTGTTCCACATGGGAGACTTATTAGGAAGCTGCAATCAATGGCTAGAATAGGTGGAAATGTCTTGGAATGGATAAAAACTTACTTAGAAGGAAGGGAATAGAGGGTTAGAGTAAGACACTCAGTGTCTGAATGGAGAAGAGTTAGTAGTGGAGTTCCACAGGGTTCAGTTTTAGGGCCACTTTTGTTCCTTGTATATGTAAATGACCTACCAGAGTGTGTAAATTCATTCATGAATATGTTTGCAGATGATGCAAAGATTGTGAAGAAAGTAAAAAACGAGAACAATGGTAGAGAACTTCAGGAGGATCTAAATAATCTGCATGAGTGGTGAGAAAAGTGGCTAATGAAATTCAATACCTCAAAATGTAAGGTAATGAGAATGGGTACAAGTGCAAGAAGGCCCAAGCTTGACTACTCGGTGGCTGGAGTACAACTTCAAGAGACAGAAAATGAGAGAGATCTAGGAGTAAACATTCTGGCAGATTTGTCTCCAGAAATACATATAAATGGCGTAGTAAGGGCAGCATATGCATTCTTATCAAATGTAAGGGTAGCCTTCAGGCACATGGACAAGGAAATGTTCAGAAATATTTATGTAACATATGTGAGGCCGAAACTCGAATATGCAGCCCCCTTTTGGAATCCGCACTTGAAAAAGCACATAGCTAAGCTTGAAAAAGTTCAAAGACATGCCACGAAACTGGTGCCAGAAATACGCAATCTCGGTTATGATGAGAGGCTGAGGGAATTAGACTTGCCATCACTCGAAGCTAGAAGAGTAAGGGGGGATATGGTGACAGTCTTTAAATTCCTTCAAGGTTATGATAGAGTGGATAGGGATCGATATTTCGATATGGCTGGCTCTAGAACTAGAGGTCATAGTTTGAAGCTTCGTAAGAAAACTTGTTTGCAGGATGTAAGGAAATACTTTTTCAGTGTAAGAGTAGTTGATAATTGGAATTCGCTAAGCGAAGAGGTAGTTAATGCTATCTCAATCCATAGTTTTAAGGACAGGTATGATAAGTATCACTAAGTCTAAAAATGGAACCGATCAGGAGACGGGAAGATACGAGCTTTGGGCTCTTTCCCGTAAACACAATTAGGTAATCACACAGAAATATTTATGTAACCTATGTGAGGCCAAAACTCGAATATGCAGCCCCCTTTTGGAATCCGCACTTGAAAAAGCACATAGCTAAGCTTGAAAAAGTTCAAAGACATGCCACGAAACTGGTGCCAGAAATACGCAATCTCAGTTATGATGAGAGGCTGAGGGAATTAGACTTACCATCACTCGAAGCTAGAAGAGTGAGGGGGGATATGGTGACAGTCTTTAAATTCCTTCATGGTTATGATAGAGTGGATAGGGATCGATATTTTGATATGGCTGGCTCTAGAACTAGAGGTCATAGTTTGAAGCTTGGTTAGAAAACTTCTTTGCAGGATGTAAGGAAATACTTTTTCAGTGTAAGAGTAGTTGATAATTGGAATTGGCTAAGTGAGGAGGTAGTTAATGCTATCTCAATCCATAGTTTTAAGGACAGATATGATAAGTATCACTAAGTATAAAATGGAACCGATGAGGAGACGGGAAGATACGAGCTTTGGGCTCTTTCCCGTAAACACAATTAGGTAATCACAATTAGGTAAATCACACTTGATCTAGTATTCACAGATAATGTGTTGGACATTGAAAAAATTGAGTATGAACCACCAATTGTAAAGAGTGACCACTGTGTGTTGTTGATGGAGTATATCATTGAAGATATTCTGCCTGAGAGTAGAGGCACTGAGGACATGAGGAGGAACTATCCGAAAGGAGATTACATCAAATTGAATGAGCTTTTTGCAGTTATTGACTGGAGAACCTTATTTTACAACAAATCTGTACAAGAAGTGTATGACATCTTTTGTGAGAAATATAGGAAGATAGTAGATTGCTGCATACCTGTCACCAAAGTAGGTGTAATTCATGCCAGAGAGAAATGGTTCGATAATGAGTGTAAAAGAGCTAAGGAGTGGAGAGACAAATGCTGGAAAAGGTATAGGAGGAGAAAAAACATAAATGCCTGGCAAACCTACAAAAGAGCAAGAAATTACTAAGTAAAAGAAGAGAGGCAGAGAGAGACTATGAGAGGGACACCACTAGGAAGGCTAAAGAAAATCCCAAGCTTTTCCACAGCTTTATCAGAGGAAAACTGAAGGTAAAAGAACAGGTTTTAAGGCTAAAGTGAGCGGATGGAAGTATCACTGAGATGGATGAAGAGATCTGCAAAGAATTGAACATGGAGTTTCAGTCAGTATTTATAGTAGAAAATACCCCACCCCCTCAGTTTGCTGAGATAGAAGCTCAAGGGCCAATATTAGAGAACATCAACCTTACAGCCACAGAGATATGCAAAGCGCTGATGGAGTTAGATGTTCATAAAGCTACAGGTCCTGATGATATATCCCCTCATGTACTTAAAAAATGCTTTATCTCAATATTAGTGGTACTAAGTATCATATTTAATAAGTCACTGGAGTCAGGGGAGATTCCAAGATGCTGGAAACAAGCAAACGTGATACCTATCTTCAAAAAGGGAAGGAAGGATTCGGCTCTGAACTATAGACCAGTTTCCTTGACCAGCATAGTTTGCAAAGTTATGAAGAAACTACTAAGGAAACATATCTCTCTTCACTTGGAATCCTTCAACTTTTTGTCAGTGAGGCAACATGGCTTCAGAGAAGGTAGATGAACAGTAACAAACTTAGAATTTTATGATGAGGTAAGCCGAATCTTACAGAATACAGTACAATAATATTTGTAAAGTGGGTGGGTGCTCTTAATTGTCTATATCTGATTGCAAAGGGTACCAAGGTTAAAAAGGTTAAGAAACACTGATCTAGCTTTTTCCTTTGGTGGTCAAAAATGCGTTTTCTTTTCTTATTTTTCTTTCTATTTGCTTCTTTACTGGACAGGCATTTTTATATATTTTTTGAATTTGTCTGTTGCCAGTTTTTTCACAATGAAAATATCTTTTCTTTCCTTTCTTTGTTGGCATTTGTCTGTTTTTATTTTATTTCGAGACATAATTTTAATAATATACTTGTCTGTTTACTCCGTTTATACGAAATGAAATTTTTCTCCCTTTACTTTTTCTGCATTTTAAATTTTTATGCTCGTTTTTAAGAAGTATTGTATTTAATACACTTATTTAATGGCATAGCCATAACTCTCAAAAGACTGAGGAGACAAAGAATGCACAGACATATGTAGTTAGGTGGGCACACACACACACACATATATTGGAATATTGCAATAGTAATAGGTATCAATATACATATGGTTGTTGCCTCTCTCTCTCTCTCTCTCTCTGCATATATATATATATATATATATATATATATATATATATATATATATATATATATATATATATATATATATATATATATATATATATATACACAATGAAGCTAATTTTGCAAAATACAGAAGTGATGTGTGCACCCATCTTAGCCAAAAAATATGCAAGGAACATTAGTCAGGCAATAGCATCGCACTCCTTCGGCCTTCTGTAAATTACTGAATGTGTTATTAACTAGGATTTTTTGTTCTCTTCTTGCCACTACCTATAAAGACACTCCGGGTATGGTCTCTCCCTCTATAAGTTGTCTTCTAATGAGAGAAATGTTTGCGAATATCATCATTTTCTTTGTTACTTTTCAACCTCTTTTTCATTTTACATTGTTCGCATCTCAACAATTTTAAGTGTTGTGGGTACCATTAAGCTGTTCTTGCTCGACCTTGGAGGTCTAGGTGAAGAGATGCTGTATGAACCCATTGGAGAATCGAGTATAGGGCTTCATGATATGCCCCTTAGCTATAGTGCTAATTTGTTTCATCTTCGTTTGTTTTACGACTGAAAATAGACATTTAGTTAAAATACTCCTAAACTCAATGTAGCATTTAGTCATTGAAATTCAATACTGAATTGTAATTACTTTCTTCACTTATTATCTGAAGTACACCAAAATATTTTCAATTTCCAATATATGATAGTTTTGATAGGTCATACTATTATCACCATCAGCGTCTCTTTGCATGGTTACGGAGCTGTGGCTCAAAATCTATATTATTTACTTATTCAACTTTGTTAGCATTATATATTTGTAAGTATATTTAGTGTTTTAGTTAAGCATGCACTTCTACCCGTCAATAGTTTGTGATTCCATACTGCTTTATTAATTTTTAATGCAATATTCGAAAAAAAGTTGTTCAACATTCTCTCCATACATCTTATAATGCACCCCATTTCTGCATTTCTTTGCTTTCTTTCTCATTATTGTTGTTTATCATTGTTTTGTTTTACCTTGTCTTTAAGCTAGTACTTCCTCTTAAATGTTTTTTTGGTGCCCAGGTGTTACTCTTATGAAAAAAAAAAAATCACCTAATCTGATGAGTTGACAGGGGTTACTTTGCAAGGAATGCCACTACCTTTCTCTTTATTTTCCACAAATGGCTCTGGCAACAAAAATGCCGAATCTCAGGTAGATTTATTTCTTGCAAGAAATACATAAATTCTACCATCCAGAATAGTCTCTTGGTACTATTAAGTAGAGATAGGAATGTCTGTACACATAAAGCAGACTTGGAGAGTGTCTAATTCAGTCTTTTCATTCCAGACCTCAGTGATGTTCCTCCTCTTGGCCTTGGCCGCCGTTGCCTTTGCTGATAAATCCGAAGAGCAGCATGTTCTCCAGACCTTGAGTAATTTTGAAGGATTAAAAAATGGTTTCAGATCATCTGCTGGTAAAGGCACATACTCGTAAGTATGCCATGAAATATTACTAGAAAACTATGACAGTCAGAGATAATCAAGCAAAAAAGAAAAAAAAACTGTGAGGACAGTCCAAGATTGTGATCAACTTTTGAATCGATATATTTCAGTTTTATATACCACATTGGAGACAGCGAACGTGCTGAAGAACGCGATGAAGGTGGTGAGGTAAGCGGCCAGTACGCCTTTGTGGCCCTAGAAGGAGACAAATACGATTCAAATATAACGCCAACGAAGACGGTTATCGCGTAAAAAGCGACACTCTCCCAGAGGCTCCCGAAGACACCGACGATGTCAAGAAGGCCAAGGAAGAGTTCTTCCAAGCCTACCAAAAGGCCCTTGAACTGGCTGAAGAGGACGATTACGAATATTCTGAAGAGAGTTACGAATCCGAAGAATCCAGCGAAGAGTCTAGTGAGGAGGATTCTAATGAAGATGATGATGATGAAGAAGAAGACGAAGAAGAAAAGGAGGAAGAAGAAGGGAATCATATCAGGGCATCATCTCACTTCGGATTTAGAGTACCTTATCCATACAACAGGAAATAATTCACCAAACTTTTTCTACCTCTTGATAAGTCCTCGTCACCAGCTCCTCGGCAGTTTACTTCATGTTTGCTGCTGCTGTCTCTCTTGATGAGTGGAGGAGGATGGAAGGATAACCCTGACATCAATCAGCACCTCTAGATGCAAAGTGCCATGAAAAAAAAAGTAAATCAAGCGGAATTTCATAATATTCACTAAAGAACAACAATAAAATTTGAGCAATAAAATGATTCTGAAGTTGCTCATTGCATGTCAACAATAAGCAATCCTTGGAGGGATTGTTCTCCTCCATGCTCCTCCACACTCGAACGTGTCACTGTACATTATTATTATTATCATTATTTAAGCTAGTTTGACTTTTTTTTTTTTTTACCTTAGACGACAACGATGTGCTCCTACTGCTCAAGAATGAAGCAGTACCGATTAGAGTTAGCTATTAGTAATGCACAAAATAAATTGCTTTCTATGACGCTCAAAATAGTAATATTTATAAAATAAAATATTGAAAAAAAAATATTTTTATATATTGTGTGAGAACTTCATAACACATGTCTGTTTCAACTACAATAAAATAGGATTTATAAAGACGTACATGTTTTTTTACATTGCCAATAATAAAATACTTTTGTATTTATAACAGCAGTCCTTTATATACCCAATTATCACTCTTTGTAACTACAAGTATTATATGAAAAACAATTCCTAGGTGGCTCAATGATCAGCACCTTGCTCCTACCTAAAACGGCTCAGAATAAACGAGACATATTGGCAAACGCAGAACTTTTCTCCAAATTGATGAGACTTAAAGAGTATGTAGTAACGTCCTTGTATGGCAGGTGGTGTTAAATTTAGCTCTTTCATTCCTTTCTCGTAACTAAAATCTCAAATATAAGGCATTAGCTATGTAGCAAGCCTAGTACGTTCTCGATCTCGTAAATATGTTTTAAGTTTCTATTCAGGAATGGCACTGCATAATCAAGTTTAGATCTGACATAAGTCATGTAAATACCTCTAAATATGTCTCTATCCATATATTTGAAGGACACCCTTATGTTCACTAAGAAAGAATATGCTGCCTATACTATATCATTTATATGTATATATTGAGACATATCTGCCAAGTAGTCACCACCTCAAGCAGTAGCATCAGCGACTTTGAGGCGTCACGTTGAGGGTTCGTGCCCCGTCACGGTCTGAGGTTAGCAAGGGCGTGCACTCAGGGAAACGATTACATATGCCAAAACAAGTCCTTGGCATGAAGGCAACCGTCCTAGCCCTTGATAGAAAAGGGAGTCCGTGACGTAAAACCGAAACAAACATGGAGACATATCTGCCAAATCATCAACTCTTAAATCTCTCTAACTCTCATGTTCATAATTTCCTCTCCTGCCGATGAATACCTAAAAGCAGTTCTTCTTAATAAGTCCTGAATTTCATTCATCACTCTGACCACTCCTGTAAACTACAAGGATATTTCTAAAGCTGTTTACCACTGTTTTAATCTCTCACTCTTCTTAATATCCGTATCATCTGCAAACAAATCGATAAATATTTGCAACTTGTAGTAGAAAATTGACTGTATAAAGCTGTCAAAGTGATCGAAAGGTAACCCTAATGGAACAACCCATTTGTAATTTTATTTTCCAGTCTGATTCTGCATAACTTAGTTTGGCCTTATGCTCTCTCCATTTTCTTATCTGCTCCAAAGATATCTCCAACTATTCGTGCAGTTACTTGCATTTTCCTTGTACGTCTTCAAGAAGAGCCTGTCTGAAAATGCAGATATATGCAACACATCCAATCACAGCTCTTCTGTAAAATGAGGCTTTCTAAGGCCTAAACCATCACGTTTAGTAATATTGACCGACCTTTACTGAACTCTACTGTCCCATCGACATAAAGTTTAAAGCTTACAGTGAATAGAAATGCACTTTCTCAAACATTTCTCTTATTATCTTGGAAACTACATTTGGTAGTGAAACCCACTTTTAATTGAGAGTTGTTTATTTTCTCCCTTTTTTTTTGGCATTTTGAAATCTCCTATATACCAGTAATTAATGCATATAATATGCATTAATGATTTATTTAATATTATAGCTAGAAGTGCAATGATTTGTAATGCTAACCGCAGGTCTTTCACCTCCTTAATGGTAGGGAGTGGAATTTTTTTTATGAAAAAGGTGCACTCCTTAATTAGTTCCTCACATACTTTTTCAGCTAAGTCTGCGTCTCTCCCATCTGTTTTCTTCAAGATTGTAACTAGTTACTTTACTTATTATTTTCTCCAGAAAAAACTGTGGAAGAGAAATCCATTCTGGTAGATAATATACAACAGCTAATTATCTACTCATATTTCTCATAAAAATTCACTCCTCTCTTGTTCAGAATTGTTACTAGATAGGTCGCCCTGTCAGTACCTTCAAGCAAATGTGCAGTTGCTTACAATGTTCTTTTGTAGTTCTTTCCTCTTCCCTCAGTCATATTACCCTCAGCCAGTACATCCTCTATGATGTACTCCATGTACAACACACACTGATCATTATTACTAACGTATGCAGTTTTCTGTATGTGCATACTTGATCAACTAGTGGTGTCACATCATCCCCTAGCCTTTACTGGTTCCAGACCATACGTACAGTGATAAGGAAGCATGAACACTGTACTTATTCAGGTTACTCTAAGCTTTTTACTGTTTTCCATCTTAGTCATTTTCAATTTCCCAATTTAAGCTTTTTATTTGTTTTCCTAGTTTCCGTCTGTTCTCCCTTTGCAAGTAATTTACAATAAAAAGTATATATATATATATATATATATATATATATATATATATATATATATATATATATATATATATATATATATATATATATATATATATATATATATATATATATATATATATATATATATACAGGTATACCTCGGCTTAGGTTGTTTCGAGTTAAGTCGTTCTCGATTATACGTTGGTTTTCAAAAGTATATATGGAAAAATAAAAAAAAAATACAAATAAAGTTTACGTCATTATAATCAACCTTACGTTTGTCTGCTACAAATATTGGAATCATAATATTACTAGAAAACCATTAAAAGCGCATGAAATCATGTTACTGTACAATAAATAAAATAAAAGCTCATAAAATCATGTTATTGTACAATAAATAAGAATAAAAGCATATAAAATCTTATTAAAATACGTACAGTAGTTCCAATATATACCATTAGGCGTCGTCACTCGTCATGATAATAATAGTAATAATAATAATAATAATAATGATAATAATAATAATAATAATAATAAGAATAAGAATGCAGCAGGCATTTGCATATATCGAAAAGGACTTTCTTTGTTCGATCGAAGATATGGATCCCAATGCTATAAATAAAAACAAAAGCACATAAAATCATGTTATTGTACAATAAATAAGAATAAAAGCATATAAATATCTTATTAAAATACGTACAGTAGTTCCAATATCTACCGTTAGGCGTCGTCACACGTCAAAAATAATAATAGTAATAATAATAATAATAATAATGATAATAATAATAATAATAATAATAAGAATACGAATAAGAATAAGAATGCAGCAGGCATTTGCATTTATCAAAAAGGACTTTCTTTGTTCGAGGATATGGATCCCAATGCTATAAATAAAAGCAAAAGCACATAAAATCATGTTATTGTACAATAAATAAGAATAAAAGCATATAAATATCTTATTGAAATACGTACAGTAGTTCCAATATCTACCATTAGGCGTCGTCACTTGTCATTCCCGCGAAACCGCTATTATTTTGAATTGATATTATGAAGAAAATTGAAAAAAAGCATTAAGAACAAAGAGCAAACATATTTTTAATATAATATCGTCAGGGAAATAGCGTGTGAGGGTGCATTAGCTGATCCGGAAGACTGACAAAACGTATGCAGTCTCGTCCTCACTGCCACCATCAGTGTTGCCAGAATACATAAATGAGAGAAATGATAAATATCAAAAACATACATGTAAACTGGTAAGTTATTTCAAGTATCTTAAAGATGAAGTACATTTTTATTTAAATTACAGTAGTACCATCTTGTAATTAATATATATCTTAAAATGTACCATACATTTGAAAATAAAAACATCTGCTTTATCTGGCAACACTGGCCCCCATGCTAAGCCTGTTGCCAATGGCATAATAGAGTTCATTAATTTGTTTACTGTACATAAATTTAAAAATAAAGATACTACCTGCCCAACGTGTGAACAATGTGAAGAGAGCCTAGAACATTTTCTACTATTTTATGAAGCATATGCACAAATATGAACAGAATATAGTTTTTTAGCACAACCATATATAGAAAAGAAAATAGAAATAATTGCTAATATATTGTTATTTAGATATTGTAGTGAAAAAGACATCAAAGAAAGAAAAAAATTTTTAAAAATTTGTAGAAAAAGAAATCAAATAATAAAAACTGCACAAGCAATTTAGCAAAGCAAAACCAAGACTTGGGAGCCATTGCAAAAGGCATATCCCACCCAACTATACTACTACTACAGTAAATCTGTATATCTAGGCTAGCCTAGAGACAAGCTAATTCGATTTAAGTCGTTTTTCGACTTAAGTCGTCTCTTCTGGAAACAATTAACGACGTTAGGTAAG
>JAXCGZ010002046.1:0-92500 GCA_037179515.1 Halocaridina rubra | reverse complement strand
AGCTCACGTAGTTGCAAACCTTTTCGTTTTCCTAAACGCTGTTACCGGTATCATATTTTACATGGTGTAATACTGTTAGTATTCATGTTTTGTACTGTTTTCTACTGTTTTATTATTCTTAGGTTAAGAAATACGCTTTTTTATCAATAAAATCATGAAACTACTGGAAATTTTAATATATGCTTCCTCGCGTAGGTGCAACCCTTTGCGTTTTCCGAAAAGCTGATACCGGTATCATACTTTCTATGGTGCAGAGTTACATGTTTAAATTTATGTTTTTTTCTATTTCTTACTGTTTTATTATTCTTAGGCTGGGAAATACACATTTTTTTATCAATAAAATAATGAAAACTTTTTTCAAAAAAATTAATGAAAATACTGAAAATTTTTATTTCTTAAAATGTTAATATTTTCGCATATACCCAAGAAAAAGAAAACTCCCAAAAAAAAATACCGTGATACAGTGAATCCGTGATAGGTGAACTGCGATATAGCGAGGGATTACTATATATATATATATATATATATATATATATATATATATATATATATATATATATATATATATATATATATATATATATATATATATATATATATATATATATATATATACAGTAATCCCTCGTTTATCGAGGAGGTTCGGTTCCGGGACCGACCGCGATAGGTGAATTTCCGCAAAGTAGGAACACCTAAAAAAAAAAAAATTTAAAAAAAAAATTGTGTTTTTTAAAGATGATAATGACACCAGGACAGGCCAAAAATGATAAAATGAAACAGCCTTTATCAGGCTTTAAAGACAAACAGAGATGGAGAGTGTAATGACCTGTCAGATGTGAAGGGATTATAAAAGATGTGTAATGAATATCCAGCTCTCTGCTGGGTTTTAATATACCTCAGCATTACTTTCATGATGTCTATTCCAAAAATTCTCCTTAGATCTTATTATTATTATTATTATTATTATTATTATTATTATTATTATTATTATTATTATTATTATTTTTAACTATAATTTTCCTTTGATGATGATTGTGGAGATTATTATTATTATTATTATTATTATTATTATTGTTATTATTATTATTATTATTATTATTATTATTATTATTATTAATATCATTATTATTACGAAATTGTAATTAAACCATTATTTTTACAATAAATTATGTAGTTTTGGTTGAATGAACAAAAGTTAAATATTCTCTCTCTCTCTCTCTCTCTCTCTCTCTCTCTCTCTCTCTCTCTCTCTCTCTCTCTCTCTCTCTCTCTCTCTCTCTCTCTCTCTCTCTCTCTCTCTCCAACATTCTATCCTACCCAACCCCCCACACTCTCTTTGTCCCAGCCAACTAGGGAGGGGCACTGTACACAGTTATTAAAGTAAGTAAACCAACAGATTACCTAATTGTGTTTACGGGAAAGAGCCCAAAGCTCGTATCTTCCCGTCTCCTCATCGGTTCCATTTTATACTTACTGATACTTATCATACCTGTCCTTAAAACTATGGATTGAGATAGCATTAACTACCTCCTCGCTTAGCCAATTCCAATTATCAACTACTCTTACACTGAAAAAGTATTTCCTTACATCCTGCAAAGAAGTTTTCTTACGAAGCTTCAAACTATGACATCTAGTTCTAGACCTAACCATATCAAAATATCAATCCCTATCCACTCTATCATAACCATGAAGGAATTTAAAGACTGTCACCATATCCCCCCTCACTCTTCTAGCTTCGAGTGATGGTAAGTCTAATTCCCTCAGCCTCTCATCATAACTGAGATTGCGTATTTCTGGCACCAGTTTCGTGGCATGTCTTTGAACTTTTTCAAGCTTAGCTATGTGCTTTTTCAAGTGCGGATTCCAAAAGGGGGCTGCATATTCGAGTTTTGGCCTCACATAGGTTACATAAATATTTCTGAACATTTCCTTGTCCATGTGCCTGAAGGCTACCCTTACATTTGATAAGAATGCATATGCTGCCCTTACTATGCCATTTATATGTATTTCTGGAGACAAATCTGCCAGTATGTTTACTCCTAGATCTCTCATTTTCTGTCTCTTGAAGTTGTACTCCAGCCACCGAGTAGTCAAGCTTGGGCCTTCTTGCACTTGTACCCATTCTCATTACCTTACATTTTGAAGTATTGAATTTCATTAGCCACTTTTCTCACCACTCATGCAGATTATTTAGATCCTCCTGAAGTTCTCTACCATTGTTCTCGTTTTTTACTTTCTTCACAATCTTTGCATCATCTGCAAACATATTCATGAATGAATTTACAGACTCTGGTAGGTCATTTACATATACAAGGAACAAAAGTGGCCCTAAAACTGAACCCTGTGGAACTCCACTACTAACTCTTCTCCATTCAGACACTGAGTGTCTTACTCTAACCCTCTGTTCCCTTCCTTCTAAGTAAGTTTTTATCCATTCCAAAACATTTCCACCTATTCTAGCCATTGATTGCAGCTTCCTAATAAGTCTCCCATGTGGAACAGTGTCAAATGCTTTCTGGAAGTCTAGGAATATGCAATCTGCCCAGCCCTCTCTTTCCTGTAAGATTTGGCTTACCTCATCATAAAATTCTAATAAGTTTGTTACTGTTGATCTACCTTCTCTGAAGCCATGTTGCCTCACTGACAAAATGTTGAAGGATTCCAAGTGAAGAGAGATATGTTTCCTTAGTAGTTTCTCCATAACTTTGCAAACTATGCTGGTCAAGGAAACTGGTCTATAGTTCAGAGCCGTATCCCTCCTTCCCTTTTTGAAAATAGGTATCACATTTGCTTGTTTCCAGCATCTTGGAATCTCCCCCGACTCCAGTGACTCCTTAAATATGATACTTAGTGCCACTGATATTGTGTTTGCGCATTTTTTAAGCACATGAGGGGATATGTCATCAGGACCTGTAGCTTTATGAACATCTAAATCCATCAGCGCTTTGCATACCTCTGTGGCTGTAAGGTTGATGTTCTCTAATACCGGCCCTTGAGCTTCTATCACTGCAATCTGAGGGGGTGGGGTATTTTCTTCTTTAAATACTGACTGAAACTCCTTGTTCAATTCTTTGCAGATCTCTTCATCCGTCTCAGTGATGCTTCCATCTGCTCTCTTTAGCCTTAAAACCTGTTCTTTTACCTTCAGTTTTCCTCTGATAAAGCTGTGGAAAAGCTTGGGATTTTCTTTAGCCTTCCTGGTGATGTCCCTCTCATAGTCTCTCTCTGCATCTCTCCTTTTACTTAGGTAGTCATTTCTTGCTCTTTTGTAGGTTTGCCAGGCATTTATGTTTTTTCTCCTCCTATACCTTTTCCAGCATTTGTCTCTCCACTCCTTAGCTCTTTTACACCCATTATCGAACCATTTCTCTCTGGCATGAATTACACCTACTTTGGTGAAAGGTATGCAGCAATCTACTATCTTCCCATATTTCTCACAAAAGATGTCATACATTTCTTGTACAGATTTGTTGTAAAATAAGGTTCTCCAGTCAATAACTGCAAAAAGCTCATTCATTTTGATGTAATCTCCTTTCGGATAGTTCCTCCTCGTGTCCTTAGTGGCTTTACTCTCAGGAAGAATATCTTCAATGATATACTCCATCAACAACACACAGTGGGCACTCTTTCCAATTGGTGGTTCATACTCAATTTTTTCAATATCCAACACATTATCTGTGAACACTAGATCAAGTAGTGATGGCTCATCCCCACCCCTGGCCCTTGTTGGTTCCATTACATGTTGGTGTAGGAAATTCCCTTGCACGCAATCTAGGAATCTTGCCCCGAATGAGTCCTCACCACTGTGTGGGTCAAGATTTATCCAATCTATCTCTTTATGATTAAAGTCTCCCATAATCAAAATCCTAAATTTTTTTTCCCGTGCCATGTTAACAACTGAGTTTATGACTTCAATAGTACCTATATGACTTTCCTCATATACTTCAAGCCTTTTTTGGTTCCTTGGTGGGTTGTATACAACAGTTATTATAATGCTCTCTGACCCAGTATTTATGCGAGCAACAAGAAATTCCTTGAACTCACTTTCTATAGCCAAGTTTATTTCTTCAACACGAATCCTTTCACTTATGAGCAGTGCTATCCCTCCACCAGTCCTCTCAGATCTTTCAACCCTTAGTATTCTGAAGCCCTTAGGAAAAACTGTGACACTTTATGTCCTCACTCAACTTAGTCTCTGTAATTGCTACTATATCTGCCTTACTGTTGTGAATCCTATCTTTTAATTCTACTGCCTTACCAGCTAATCCATCAGCATTTGTGTATAACAGTCTTAATGAGGCCCCATCCCCTGATCTTCTGTCATTATCTTCTTTATCTCCCCTTTGTCTGGAAGAACTCTGAAACAAAAATTTTTCTTCTGTTCTTCATTTCTTTCATCATTTAACCTTCTTGCCTCTTGCAACAAGTTTTTGATCTTTCCCATCTCTTCCTGTGTTCTGTATCGTCTAATAAACACTTCTTTGAATTCTTGAAGGTCTTTTAGACTTTTTTCTCAACAATATTTCCCTACATGTCTCCCCTCTCTCAAAGGTTACTTTTGTTGGTCTCGGCTTTCCTTCCCTCGAATATTTACCTAGTTGGTGTATGTTTACAATATCCTCAGGACCACAAACTACTCCAAGCTTTCTTATCAGGTCTACAACCCTAGCTTTATTTTCTTCAAGTCTCCCCTGCTATGTTGGCTCCTGGGATTCGCTTATGCCTGAGATTACCACTGTCTTCTCCTTATCAAGTGCCTGTCTGATGAGTGGGTTTGCCCTTTCCATCACAACGTCTTTCATTTTTTCGATTACTGTCTCTTTATAGTCAACTGTTTGTATGTTTTCCAGTGCCACCACCTTTACAGCCTCTTTTACTGCCACATTCCCCTTTAGTGCATCAGCAAAGGAAGTTTTCATGGCATCATTTTCCATATTCAGCTCCTGGAACTCTTTTCTGAACTGTTCAATGTTTTCCTTAATCTGGACATTCCAAGCAGCAATCTCGTCTCTCTCAGAAGAGAGCAGTGAACTAACATCTAATTCCTTTAGGTTGTCATTCAGCTGTTTGTTTTTATCTTCTTGTTTAGAAATTCTAGATTCTAGTTGACTCTTTTCCCCTTCCAGCTTCTTTATTCTTTTTTCTAGTTCCTTTCTCTCCTGCCCTTGTGCTTTATTTGCTTCCTCCAAAGATCTTATTTGCTCTCTGAGTGTTTCATTCTCTTTCATTTCTCCATCCATATTCCGAATTTTATCATCAAGGCTTATAACCATTGCCTCTAAATTCTTGATTTTCTGTTTAAGTCTCCTAATGGCTACCCCTCCTACCGACCCATGGATGGGAGAGGTTTGGGACAGAGATGGCGTCATTTTTATGTTCTCCCTCTCACATAGTGTAGAAAGAAGACGAGAAAGAGGAAAAAAAAAGAGAAACTTTTAATTAAGCTTCACACAGAATTTTTTTTTTTTTTATGAGCCCTTAATAATAATAATAATAATAGTAATAGTAATAATAATAATAATAATAATAATAATAATAATAATCTCCCCAATCATTATCAAAGGAAAATTATTGTTAAAAATAATAATAATAATAATAATAATAATAATAATAATATCTAAGGAGAAATTTTGGAATAGACATCATGAAAGTAATGCAGAGGTATATTAAAACCCAGCAGAGAGCTGGATATTCATTACGCATCATTTATAATCCCTTCACATCTGACAGGTCATTGCACTCTCCATCTCTGTTTCTCTTTACAGCCTGATACAGGCTGTTTTATTTTATCATTTTTTGGCCCATTCTGGCATCACAATAATCTAATTTTTTTATTTTTATTTTTATTTTTTTTTATTTTTTATTTATTTTTATTTTTTTATCCGCAATACAGTGAATCCGCAATAGGTGAACCGCGATAGAGCGAGGGATTACAGTATATATATACAGTAATCCCTCGCTATATTGCTTCACTTATCGCGGATTCACTGTATTGCGGTATTTTTTTGTCGAGTTTTTTTTCCTGGGTATATGCGAAAATATTAAAATTTTAAGAAATAAAATTTTTTAGCATTTTTATTATTTTATTCAAAAAAAAAATTTCATTATTTTATTGATAAAAAAGTGTATTTTCCAGCCTAAGAATAATAAAACAGTAAGAAATAGTAAAAGAACATAAATCATCGGTATCATCGTTTCTCAAATCGCAAAGGGTTCCACCTAAGTGAGCCAGCATATATTAAAATATCCAGTTGTTTCATGATTTTATTGATAAAAAAGCGTATTTCTTAGTCTAAGAATAATAAAACAGTAAAAAATAGTAAAAAACATAAATACTAACAGTATTGCACTATGTAAAATACGATACCGGTATCAGCGTTTAGGAAAACAAAAAGGGTTGCACCTACGTGAGCTAGTACATATTGAAATTTTCATTATTTTATTGGTAAAACAAGTATTTCCTAGCCTAAGAATAAAAAAACGGTAAAAACTAATAAAAAGCATAAATTCAAACATATAACTCACAATATTGCACCATGTGAAATACTGTCCTATAGCGTACAATGTATTGGCGTTTTGGAAAACACAAAGGTTCGCACCAACGTGAGATAGTTCATGGAATGCTATTGGATGAAAGGGTGGGAGATGACGAATCACATAATTGTTTTTCTGCATGTTCTGTATCATGGGGTCTGATTGGCTTTTTGATTGAAGCTTGGTTCTCCCACCATCTTCCATTGTCTCGCCTCACTTGTTCAGTCTAACTCACATGTGCGACATTTGCATTGTGCTTATTAATAAGTTGTGCTTGCGATTAATTTTCTTCACTTTTTTCAACCTCTGCAATGCCTCTCAAGCATCCTTCATCTTCTAAGGCTTCTGGTAGTGAGCCTAAGCGGCAAAGGAAGATGTTAACCATAACAGATAAGGTGAAACTGTTAGATATGCTGAAAGAAGGAAGAAGGTTTTTAAACAGTGCAGGGAGGGCTTATACAGTAAACGTAAAAATAATTGTAAAATACCTATGTACATGAGTATGTCATGTCATTACCACCTCATTCACGGGAAAAGTTTACCTATCACATTCATATAGATTTACGCTTGCATGCTGTTATTTATGAAGTAAAGGGTGGTTTGTTAACAGTACAGGGAGGGTTTATACAGTAAACATAAAGATAAATGTAAAATACCTATGTACATATAGGGTGATCCTACTTCGCGGAAATTCACCTATTGCGGTTGGCAGAGAGAGACTATGAGAGGGAAATCACTAGGAAGGCTAAAGAAAATCCCAAGCTTTTCCACAGCTTTATCAGAGGAAAGCTGAAGGTAAAAGAACAGGTTTTAAGGCTAAAGAGAGCGGATGGAAGCATCACTGAGACGGATGAAGAGATCTGCAAAGAATTGATAAGGAGTTTCAGTCAGTATTTACAGTAGAAAATACCCCACCCCCTCAGATTGCAGAGACAGAAGCTCAAGGGCCGGTATTAGAGAACATCAACCTTACAGCCACAGAGGTATGCAAAGCGCTGATAGTCATATCCCCTCATGTGCTTAAAAAATGCTTAAACTCAATATCAGTGGCACTAAGTATCATATTTAAAGAGTCACTGGAGTCAGGGGAGATTCCAAGATGCTGGAAACAAGCAAATGTGATACCTATCTTCAAAAAGGGAAGGAGGGATATGGCTCTGAACTATAGATCAGTTTCCTTGACCAGCATAGTTTGCAAAGTTATGGAGAAACTACTAAGGAAACATATCTCTCTTCACTTGGAATCCTTCAACTTTTTGTCAGTGAGGCAACATGGCTTCACAGAAGGTAGATCAACAGTAACAAACTTATTGGAATTTATGATGAGGTAAGCCGAATCTTACAGGAAAGAGAGGGCTGGGTAGATTGCATATTCCAAGATTTCCAGAAAGCATTTGACACTGTTCCACATGGGAGACTTATTAGGAAGCTGTAAGCAATGGCTAAAATTGTTGGAAATGTTTTGGAATGGATAAAAACTTACTTAGAAGGAAGGGAACAGAGGGTTAGAGTCAGACACTCAGTGTCTGAATGGAGAAGAGTTAGTAGTGGAGTTCCACAGGGTTCAGTTTTAGGGCCACTTTTGTTCCTTATATATGTAAATGACCTACCAGAGTCTGTAAATTCATTCATGAATATGTTTGCAGATGATGCAAAGATTGTGAAGAAAAAAAGAAACGGGAACAATGGTAGAGAACTTCAGGAGGATCTAAAAAATCTGCATGAATGGTCAGAAAAGTGGCTAATGAAAGTCAATGCTTCAAAATGTAAGGTAATGAGAATGAGTACGAGTGCAAGAAGGCCCAAGCTTGACTACTCGGTGGCTGGAGTACAAGTTCAAGAGACAGAAAATGAGAGAGATCTAGGAGTAAACATACTGGCAGATTTGTCTCCAGAAATACATATAAATGGCATAGTAAGGGCAGCATATGCATTCTTATCAAATGTAAGGGTAGCCTTCAATCACATGGACAAGGAAATGTTCAGAAATATTTATGTAACCTATGCAGCCCCCTTTTGGAACCCACAATTGAAAAAGCACATAGCTAAGCTTGAAAAAGTTCAAAGACATGCCACGAAACTGGTGCCAGAAATACGCAACTTCAGTAATGATGAGAGGCTGAGGGAATTAGACTTACCATCACTTGAAGCTAGAAGACTGAGGGGGGATATGGTGACGGTCTTTAAATTCCTTCATGGTTATGATAGAGTGGATAGGGATCGATATTTTGATATGGCTGGTTCTAGAACTAGAGGTCATAGTTTGAATCTTCGTACGAAAACTTCTTTGCAGGATGTAAGGAAATACTTTTTCAGTGTAAGAGTAGTTGATAATTGGAATTGGCTAAGCAAGGAGGTAGTTAATGCTATCTCAATCCATAGTTTTAAGGACAGGTATAATAAGTATCACTAAGTATAAAATGGAACCGATCAGGAGACAGAGATATATGAGCTTTGGGCTCTTTCCCGTAAACACAATTAGGTAAGTACAATTAGGTAATCACACACACACATATATATATATATATATATATATATATATATATATATATATATATATATATATATATATATATATATATATATATATATATATATATATATATATATATATATATATATATATATATATATATATATATATATATATATATATATATATATATATATATATATATATATATATATATATATATATATATATATATATATATATATATATATATATATATATATATATATATATATATATATATATATATATATATATATATATATATATATATATATATATATATATATATATATATATATATATATATATATATATATATATATATATATATATATATATATATATATATATATATATATATATATATATATATATATATATTTATATATATATATACTCGATGAGTTTATTTTTCTATATCTATATATTTTTATTTATCTTTGTATCTGGTTATATATCCATATATCTATCTTTTTATATATCTGTTTGCTATATATGTATCTTTCTCTTTCAATTCTTTTTACACATACTTCTATTATTTATTTTTCACCATTTTGAACTGCTCTGTCAGGCTTTTTTTCAACTTATTTTTTTCTTAGAACCTACCTTTAACTCATTTCTTAATTTCCTTATGGCATTACTCCCATCATGGGTTACCTACCATACTTCTACTCGGGCCATAAGGATATGGGGATAATTACATCTATATAGGGTGATAACAAGATATAGAACTGATGAAGTATATATATATATATATATATATATATATATATATATATATATATATATATATATATATATATATATATATATATATACCTCACCTAACGTTGTTAATTGGTTCCAGGAGAGATGACTCAAGTTGAAAAACGACTTAAATCGAATTAGCTTGTCTCTAGGCTAGCCTAGATATACAGATTTCTTTTTCTACAAATTCTTTTTAAAATTTTTTTTTCGTTCTTTGACATCTTTTTCACTACAATATCTAAATAACAATATATTAGCAATTATTTCAATTTTCTTTTCTATATATGGTTGTGCTAAAAAACTATATTCTGTTCTTATTTATGTATATGCGTCACAAAATAGGATAAAATGTTCTAGGCTCTTTTGACATTGTTCACACGTTGGGCAGGTAGTATCTTTATTTTTAAATTTATGTACAGTAAACAAATGAATGAACTCTATTATGCCATTGGCAACGGGCTTAGCATGGGAGCGAGTGTTGCCAGATAAAGCATATGCTTTTGTTTTCAAATGTATGGTACATGTTAAGAAAATATTAAAAAAAGCCTGTGCTACATTTGTAAAATGATGCTTAGAAACTCTCTCTCTCTCTCTCTCTCTCTCTCTCTCTCTCTCTCTCTCTCTCTCTCTCTCTCTCTCTCTCATATATATATATATATATATATATATATATATATATATATATATATATATATATATATATATATATATATATATATATATATATTCACAGTGATTCCCCTCTGGATCGCGTTTCTTGGTTCGCATTTTCACTGCTGCGTTTTGTTTTTGTTTTTTTTGCAAATTATTATTTTATTTTTTGGGTATACGCAAAAATATTAAAATATTGAAAAAATAAACATTTTCAGGACTTTTATTTTTTTATTGAAAAAAAAACGAATTTCATTATTTAATTGATAAAAAAATTTATTTCCCAGCCTACGAATAATAAAACAGTAACACATAGTAAAAAACATAAATTTAGATATACAATAACTCACAGTACAGGGTATTGCATCATGTCATATAGTGTCCGATAGCGTACAATGTATTGGGGTCGCACCTAAGTGAGCTAGCATATACTGTATATTAAAATTTCCAGTAGTTTCATGATTTTATTGATAAAAAAAACGTATTTCTTAGCCTATGAATAATAAAATAGTAAAAAATAGTAAAAAACATAAATACTAACAGTATTGCACCACGTAAAATACGATACCGGTATCAGTGTTTCGGAAAACGCAAAGGCTCTCACCTACGTGACCTAGTGAATATTAAAATTTCATTATTTTATTGATAAAACAAGTATTTCCTAGCCTAAGAAAAATAAAACAGTAAAAAATAGTAAAAAACATAAATACAGTACTAACAGTATTGCACCATGAAAAATATGATACCGGTATCACGTTTCAGAAAACGCAAAGTCTCTCACCTACGTGACCTAGTGAATATTAAACTTTTCATTATTTTATTGAAAAAACAAGCATTTCCTAGCTTAAGAATAATAAAACAGTAAAAAATAATAAAAAACATGAAGTACTAACAGTATTGCACCACGTAAAATACGATACCGCTATCAGCGTTTCGGAAAACGAAAAGGCTCTCACCTACGTGAGATAGTTCATGGAATGCTATTGGCTGAAAGGTTGGGAGACGACGAATCACAGAATTGTTTTTCTGTATGTTCTGTATCATGAGGTCTGATTGGCTTTTTCATTGCAGTTTGCTTTTCCCTCCATTTTCCAATGTGCCGCCATACACGTTCAGTCTAACTCACGTGTGCGCCGTTCTCGTTGTGCTTATTAATACGTTTTGCTTGTGATTGTGTTTTCACGCGTAATTTAACCTTTGCAATTCCTCCCAAACGTCCTTCACCTTCAAAGGCTTCTGGTAGTCAGCGTAAGTGGCAAAGGAAAATGTTAACTATTGTAGATAAGGTGAAACTCTTAGATATGTTGAAAGAAGGAAAAAAGTTTGTTGTTGTCGGCCGCTATTTTGGCCTCAATGAATCTACTGTTCGTTACATCAAAAAGGACGAGGCAAAGATCAGGAAAACAGCGAGCATTTCTTTTGATAAATCACCGAAGAGGGTCGTAACTTCCCGCAATAAGGCAGTAGTGCGGATGGAAGCTGCTTTGGCCCTCTGGATTGTTGATTGCAGAAAGAAAAACATCAGCTAAGACACCAATATCATACAAACAAAGGCGAAGAAGCTGTACCTGACATTCGCTGCAAATGAACCCGATGACGACGGTGGCGACCGTGGAGAGGAGGAGAGAGAAGATATCAATGACCCACAACCAGGACCCTCCAGCGATTCTCCACTGAGGATACAACCGTTCATTGCTAGCAAGGGATGGTTCTTCAAATTTCAAAATCGCTATGGCCTAAAAAGCATTTCAGTGCATGGCGAAGCTGCCTCTGCAGATACAGCTGCCGCCGAAAATTACATCACAAACGACTTCAAGAAAATTATCGCCAAAGGGAAATATGTTCTTGAGCAAGTCTTCAACATAGATGAGACTGGCTTATTTTGGAAGAGAATGCCATCTCGCACCTTTCTCTTCAAGGACGAAGCTAAAGCCCCGGGATTTAAAGCACACAAAGATCGCGTTACCCTCGTCATGTGCGGGAATGCTGCGGGCTTCATGTTAAAGCCCGGGCTTATCTACAAGTCAAAGAACCCTAGGGCTTTGAAGAACAAGAATAAGAATCTGCTGCCAGTGTATTGGATGCATAACCGTAAGGCCTGGATCACGAAAAGCCTCACATCGGACTGGATTCACCAATGCTTTATCCCTCAGGTAAAAATTTATCTTGCGGAAATAGGCCTTGAATATAAAGTCCTTCTTTTGATGGATAATGCTGGTGGCCACGCAACTAATCTCCAATGTGATGGTGTTCAAGTTGAGTTCCTGCCACCAAATACAACGTCACTGATTCAGCCTATGGATCAAGGCGTTATTCATGCGTTCAAGGCCCTCTGTAAATTCATTCATGAATATGTTTGCAGATGATGCAAAGATTGTGAAGAAAGTAAAAAACGAGAACAATGGTAGAGAACTTCAGGAGGATCTAAATAATCTGCATGAGTGGTCAGAAAAGTGGCTAATGAAATTCAATACCTCAAAATGTAAGGTAATGAGAATGGGTACAAGTGCAAGAAGGCCCAAACTTGACTACTCGGTGGCTGGAGTACAACTTCAGGAGACAGAAAATGAGAGAGATCTAGGAGTAAACATATTGGCAGATTTGTCTCCAGAAATACATATAAATGGCGTAGTAAGGGCAGCATATGCATTCTTATCAAATGTAAGGGTAGCCTTCAGGCACATGGACAAGGAAATGTTCAGAAATATTTATGTAACCTATGTGAGGCCAAAACTCGAATATGCAGCCCCCTTTTGGAATCCGCACTTGAAAAAGCACATAGCTAAGCTTGAAAAAGTTCAAAGACATGCCACAAAACTGGTGCCAGAAATACGCAATCTCGGTTATGATGAGAGGCTGAGGGAATTAGACTTGCCATCACTCGAAGCTAGAAGAGTAAGGGGGGATATGGTGACAGTCTTTAAATTCCTTCATGGTTATGATAGAGTGGATAGGGATCGATATTTCGATATGGCTGGCTCTTGAACTAGAGGTCATAGTTTGAAGCTTCGGAAGAAAACTTGTTTGCAGGATGTAAGGAAATACTTTTTCAGTGTAAGAGTAGTTGATAATTGGAATTCGCTAAGCGAGGAGGTAGTTAATGCTACCTCAATCCATAGTTTTAAGGACAGGTATGATAAGTATCACTAAGTCTAAAAATGGAACCGATCAGGAGACGGGAAGATACGAGCTTTGGGCTCTTTCCCGTAAACACAATTAGGTAATCACAATTAGGTAATCACACGAAATGCTCTGGCAAACCTTGTTGAAGCCATGGATTCGGACAAAGACTTCTCAATGAAGACATACTGGCGTAATTACACGATTGCCACATGCCTACAAATTATTCAGAATGCAATCAAAGAGATGAAGTCGGCCACAATCAATTCCAGCTGGAAGAAATTGTGGCCCGAAGTCATCCACAACTACAAGGGATTTGCTCCTGACGAAGTGCAGAAGCCGGCAGTTGCGAAAGCTGTGAAGTTGGCTTCATTGCTAGGAGGAGAAGGCTTTAAAGATATGACTAACGAAGATGTGAATGAACTGATTGACTGCCACTCGCAGTCTTTGAGTGATGAAGACTTGGAAGAAATGACGAAATCAGCGAGCGAAGAAGAGGAAGATTTTGAGGAAACGCACAAAGAAATTGAAGAACCTGGCCTTACACTCGAACGTTTGGCAGCCATGTATGAACATGTGAAAGCACTCCAACAACTCTCGCAGGAATATGACGATAATATTGTTCGTTCGGTGACCTTCTGTAATTTTCTCGACAATGCCATGATTCCTTACCATACCATCTTCCAACAAATGAAGAAACAGCAAAAGCAATTCCCCATTACCATGTTCTTCTCCCCCAAAAAGCAGCCGTAAAGCTTTTATTGGCTGCGAAATAATTTCCTCCGGGGTCAAGAAAGATCATCATCACCTCATTCACGGTAAGTTTACCTATCACGTGCATATAAATTTACGTTGCATGCTGTTATTTATAATAATTGTAAAATACCCATGTACATGAATATGTCATGTAATTACCACTTCATTCACCGTAATTTTATCTATCACTTTCATGTAAATTTACATTGCTTGCTGTTATTTATAATGTAAAGGATGTTTTTTTAACAGTGCATGGAGGGTTTATACAGTACGTAAACGTAAAAATGATTGTAAAATACCTATGTGCATGAGTATGTCATGTAATTACCACTTCGTTCACTGTAATTTTATCTATCACTTTCATGTAATTTTACGTTGCATGCTGTTATTTATAATGTAAAGGGTGTTTTTATAACAGTGCAGGAAGGATTTACACAGTACGTAAATTTAAAAATAATTGTAAAATACCTATGTATGTCACGTCATCATCACCTCAAACACGGTAAGTTTTCCTATCTCTTTCATAAAAATTTACGTTGCTTGCTGTTATTTATAATGTAAAGGGTGTCTTTTTAACAGTGCAGGGAGGGTTTATGCAGTATGTAAACGTAAAAATAATTGTAAAATACCTATGTATGTCACGTCATCATCACCTCATTCACAGTAGGTTTTCCTATCACTTTCATAAAAATTTACGTTGCTTGCTGTTATTCATAATGTAAAGGGTGTTTTTTTAACAGTGGAGGGAGGGTTTATGCAGTACGTAAACGTAAAATAATTGTAAAATACCTATGTACATGAGTATGTCATGTAATTACCACTTCATTCACCGTAATTTTATCTATCACTCTCATATAAATTTACATTACATGCTGTTATTTATGAAGTAAATGGTGGTTTGTTAACAGTACAGGGAGGGTTTATACAGTGTAAGCGTAAAAATAAATTATCTATGTACATATAGGCTGATCCTACTTTGCGGTTTTCCTGTCTCGCGCTGGGTCCCGGAACCGAACTACCGCAATAAGGGGGGGATCACTGTATGTATATATATATATATATATATATATATATATATATATATATATATATATATATATATATATATATATATATATATATATATATATATATATATATATATATATATATATATATATATATATATATATATATATATATATACAGTGTTCCTTCAATTATCACGAAGGTTAGGTTCCGGGACCCGGCGCGAGACAGGAAAATTGCGGAGTAGGATCAGCCTATATGCACATAGATATTTTAATTTATTTTTACGTTTACACCGTATAAACTGTATAAACCCTCCCTGTACTGTTAACAAACCACCCTTTGCTTCATAAATAACAGCATGCAAGAGTAAATTTATATGGCATGCTCATGTACATAGGTATTTTACAATTATTTTTACGTTTACTGTATAAACCCTCCCTGCACTGTTAAAAAACCACCCTTTACTTTATAAATAATAGCATGCAACGTAAATTTATATGTACGTGATAGGTAAACTTACCTTATCTGTTATGGTTAACATTTTCCTTTGCCGCTTAGGCTCACTACAAGAAGCCTTAGAAGATGAAGGATGCTTGGGAGGCATTGCAAAGGTTAAAATATGCGAGTAAAAAAATCACAAGCAAAATGTATTAATAAGCACAACGTAAACGGCGCACACGTGAGTTAGACTGAACGAGTGAGGTGAGACAATGGAAGATGGTGGAAGCCTTTGTCTGAAACACTGATAGCGGTATCGTATTTTACATATTGCAATACTGTTAGTATTTATGTTTTTTACTATTTTTTACTCTTTTATTATTCTTAGGCTAAGAAATACGTTTTTTTATCAATAAAATCATGAAACTACTGGAAATTTTAATATATATGCTAGCTCACGTAGGTGTGACCCCAATACATTATACGCTATCGGACACTATCTCACGTAGTTGCGAGCCTTAGTCCGAAACGCTGATACCCGTATCGTATTTTACTTTTTGCAATACTGTTAGTATTTATGCTTTTTACTATTTTTTACTGTTTTATTATTCTTAGGCTAAGAAATGCGTTTTTTTATCAGTAAAATCATGAAACTACTGGAAATTTTAATATATATGCTAGCTCATGTAGGTGCGACCCCAATACATTGTATGCTATCGGACACTATCTCACATAGTTGCGAGCCTTTGTCCGAAACGCTGATACCGGTATCGTATTTTACATGTCGCAATACTGTTAGTATTTATGTTTTTTACTATTTTTTACTGTTTTATTATTCTTAGGCTAAGAAATACATTTTTTTATCAATAAAATCATGAAACTACTGGAAATATTAATATAGATGCTAGCTCACGTAGCTGTGACCCCAATACACTGTACGCTATCGGACACTATTTCACATGATGCAATACTGTAAGTTATACTGTATATCTAAATTTATGTTTTTTACTATTTTTTACTGCTTTATTATTTGTAGGCTGAGAAATATTTTTTTTATCAATTAGATAATGAAATATGTTTTTTTCAATAAAAAAAATTAAAATACTGAAATTTTTTATTTTAATATTTTAATATTTTTGCATATCCCCCCCCCCAAAAAAATGGCCAAAAACAAATTGCAGTACAGTGAAAACGCGAACCAAGAAACGCGATCCAGCGAAGGATCACTGTATATATATATACAGTGTTGCCTCACTTATCGCGGTAGTCCGGTTCCGGGACCTGCCGCGATTCAGGAAATCCGCGAAGTAGCATCCACCTATATGTACATAGATATTTTAATATATTTTTACGTTTACACTGTATAAACCCTCCCTGCACTGTTAAAAAAACACCCTTTACATTATAAATAACAGCAAGCAACGTAAATTTTTATGAAAGTGATAGATAAAATTACAGTGAATGAGGTGATAATGACGTGACATATATATCATTTACAATTATTTTTTCGTTTACGTACTGTATAAACCCTCCCTGCACTGTTAAAAAAAACACCCTTAACATTATAGATAACAGCAAGCAACGTAAATTTTTATATAAGTGATAGGAAAACTTACCGAGAATGTGATGCTTGACTACTCGGTGGCTGGAGTACAACTTCAAGAGACAGAAAATGAGAGAGATCTAGGAGTAAACATACTGGCAGATTTGTCTCCCGAAATACATATAAATGGCATAGTAAGGGCAGCATATGCATTCTTATCAAATGTAAGGGTAGCCTTCAGGCACATGGACAAGGAAATGTTCAGAAATATTTATGTAACCTATGTGAGGCCAAAACTCGAATATGCAGCCCCCTTTTGGAATCCGCACTTGAAAAAGCACATAGCTAAGCTTGAAAAAGTTCAAAGACATGCCACGAAACTGGTGCCAGAAATACGCAATCTCAGTTATGATGAGAGGCTGAGGGAATTAGACTTACCACCACTCGAAGCTAGAAGAGTGAGGGGGGATATGGTGACAGTCTTTGAATTCTTTCATGGTTTTGATAGAGTGGATAGGGATCGAAATTTTGATATGGCTGGCTCTAGAACTAGAGGTCATAGTTTGAAGCTTGGTAAGAAAACTTCTCTGCAGGATGTAAGGAAATACTTTTTCAGTGTAAGAGTAGTTGATAATTGGAATTGGCTAAGCGAGGAGGTAGTTAATGCTATCTCAATCCATAGTTTTAAGGACAGGTATGATAAGTATCACTAAGTATAAAATGGAACTGATGAGGAGACGGGAAGATACGAGCTTTGGGCTCTTTCCCGTAAACACAATTAGGTAATCATAATTAGGTAATCACAATTATTTTTTCGTTTACGTACTGTATAAACCCTCCCTGCACTGTTGAAAAAACACCCTTTACATTATAAATAACAGCAAGCAACGTAAATTTTTATGAAAGTGATAGATAAAATTACGGTGAATGAGGTGATAATGACGTGACATACATACTCATTTACAATTATTTTTTCGTTTACGTACTGTATAAACCTCCCTGCACTGTTAAAAAAACACCCTTTACATTATAAATAACAGCAAGCAACGTAAATTTTTATGAAAGTGATAGATAAAATTACGGTGAATGAGGTGATAATGACGTGACATACATACTCATTTACAATTATTTTTTCGTTTACGTACTGTATAAACCCTCCCCGCACTGTTAAAAAAACACCCTTTACATTATAAATAACAGCAAGCAATGTAAATTTTTATGAAAGTGATAGATAAAATTACGGTGAATGAGGTGATGATGACGTGACACACATACTCATTTATAATTATTTTTTCGTTTACGTACTGTATAAACCCTCCCTGCACTGTTAAAAAAACACCCTTTACATTATAAATAACAGCAAGCAAAGTAAATTTTTATGAAAGTGATAGATAAAATTACGGTGAATGAGGTGATGATGACGTGACACACATACTCATTTACAATTATTTTTTCGTTTATGAACTGTATAAACCCTCCATGCACTGTTAAAAAAAAACACCCTTTACATTATAAATAACAGCACGCAACGTAAATAAAAAAAAAAAATGAAATTACTGAAAAAAAATTTTTTCAATATTTTAATATTTTTGCGTATACCCATAAAATAAAATAATTTATCAAAAAAAAAAACCGCGATAGAGTGAGAACGCGAACCAAGAAGCGCGAATAACCGGGGTAACACTGTATATATATATATATATATATATATATATATATATATATATATATATATATATATATATATATATATATATATATATATATATATAAACACAGGACATTTTAAATATGCAGAATTGATTGTAAAATTAAACTACAGTACAGTGTTAATAATTTACCTTTACTGGTGTGGTTCTTTTTCACATTGGAAGGGGCATTGCAAGAGAGGGAGAGACTGTCTTATTGGGAGGTGGAAGCTGGAGAGGCAAGTGCTGAGGAGACTGGGGCAGGTTCGTCTAGAGAGGCAAAAGAACATAATGGAGGTACTAGGGCAAGTGAGTCTATAGAGGTGGAGGCACCTGAGGTATAGGGCATAGGATCTTTCAGTGGGTGCTCTATCTTCACAAAGAATTGGTCAAGGCTAGTCTGGAAGGATGCCCACTTCATCTACTTATATATGTCCTTGTAACACCTCAGGGCATCAGTGATAGCTCTGTCCACCTTATTGTACCTGGCAACGTTGGGGTACTGAGCCCCAAGCTTTACCAATAATTCCTCTGCAAGGCAAACGATTCTTCCAATTCCTTGGTTGAGAATCTCTTTGGCTCCGGGCTTGGTAGTTCCTCCTCTTTAAGCATGTGCTTTTTAAGCTGAATGAGGTCCTCTGTAGATAACTCCTTGCCATGAGATTCCAGGAGCTCTCTTACATCATCAACCTCCATTACAGCCTTAACTCTCTCCTCAAAGCCTCAGAAGTCATTCACAACATAGGGGCACGAATTCTTCCATACCCCATTCAAATTCGTTTGCATCACTTCCTCCCAAGCATCACCAATATTCTTCACAGCAAGAAGAATATTTTACGAGTCGCAGAAGTCCTTGAGAGCCAGGTTCTTGTCCTTTTCCGTTGCCCTGAGAGCCATAGCGAGATAGTAGGCTTTGAAAGAGTCAATGACTCCCTGACCCATTGGACGTGACAAGGAGGTGGTATTAGGCGGAAGGTAAACCACCTTTACAGTAGAGTGAAAGTCATCCAAATGGGCAGGGTGACCAGGGGCATTATCCAGGATTAGCAAACTCTTAAAGGGCAGACACTTGGATGCACAGTACCTTTCTGCTTCTGGGATAAAATGGTTGCTGAATCAGTACTCGAATATTAGATGGTTTATCCAAGCCTTCTTGTTTGTCTTCCAGATGACTAGTCGACAGTTGACCCTTCCAAACGCCCTTGAGTGCCCATGGGTTTTCTGCCAAATAAACCAACAAGGGCTTAAGCTTACAGTCTCCAGCAGCATTAGCCTCCAAAAGCAAAGTCAGTCTCTCCTTGCTGACTTTATGGCCTAGTGCTGTCTTCTCCTCCTTTGCGATATAAGTATGACTAGTCTTATGATTCCGTAATGAGCCAGTCTCATCCACGTTGTGCACATGTTCGGCATGGTAACCCCCCTTCCTTATTATCTCAGCCAAAGCTATTGGAAACCTATTTGCTGCTTCCTCATCACCACTAGCAGCTTCCCCTTGCACTCTTATGTAATGTAAGTTAGCATGAGCCTTAAAACAATTGAACTACCCTGTAGTAGCAAAAAACCCCTCACCTGCACTGCCTTTCCCCTTTTCTCTTTTCAAGTCTTTGAACAAAATTTACCCTTTTTTATATTTTATATATATATATATATATATATATATATATATATATATATATATATATATATATATATATATATATATATATATATATATATATATATATATATATATATATATATATATATATATATATATATACAGTGTTGCCTCACTTATTGCAGTAGTTCGGTTCCGGGACCCGGCGCGAACCCGGAAATCCGCGGAGTAGGATCAGCCTATATGTACATAGATATTTTAATGTATTTTTATGTTTCCACTGTATAAACCCTCCCTGTACTCTTAAAAAAACACCCTTTACATTATAAATAACAGCAAGCAACGTAATATTTCTATGAAATTGATAGGAAAACTTACCATGATTGAGGTGATGATGACTTGACATACATAGGTACAGTATTTTACAATAATTTTTACGTTTACGTAAAATAGCGGCCGACATCCACAAACTTTTTTCCTTCTTTCAACATATCTAAGAGTTTCACTTTATCTATGCCGCTTAGGCTCACTACAAGAAGCCTTAGAAGATGAAGGATGCTTGGGAGGCATTGCAAAGGTTAAAATATGCGAGTAAAAAAATCACAAGCAAAACATAATAATAATAAGCACAACATGAATGGCACACACGAGTGAGGCGAGACAATGGAAGATGGTGGAGGCCTTTGTCCGAAACGCTGATAGCGGTATCTTATTTTACATGTTGCAATACTGTTAGTATTTATGATTTTTACTATTTTTTACTGTTATATTATTCTTAAGCTGAAGGTGAGCAGGCAGAAAACGGAGTACCTGGAGTGCAATGTGACACAAGGAGGCGACCTGTTCATGCAAGACCACAAGCTCCCAAAGGCGGACGCCTTCAAATACCTCGGCTCCTACGTAACGAAGGATGGAGACCTAGAGAGAGAGATTGATCATAGGATCCAGGTAGCGTGGAACAGCTGGAAGAGAACATCAGGGGTGCTATGTGACAAGAAAATCAGTGCTAGAGTGAAAGGAAAAGTGTACAAGTCAGTTGTGAGACCAGCGTTGCTTACGGTGCGGAGACGTGGCCGGTGAAAAAGGTTCAAGAAAGGAAGATAGATGTCGCAGAAATGAGAATGCTGAGGTGGATGTGTGGGGTGACGAGGGAGGACAGGATACGAAATGACCAGATCAGAGGTACAGTGAAGGTGGTGGAGGCGTCGGCGAAAGCGCAGGAGAGGAGATTACAGTGGTTCGGTCATGTGAAGAGGAGAGAAGAAGACTACGTGGGTGTGAGAGTGATGGAGATGGACGTGGAGGGCAGACGTAGACGAGAAAGACCTAAACTACGGTGGAAGGACCGACTGAAGGAGGATCTCAGAGAGAGACAGCTGGAGGAGGAGCAAGTGATGGACCGGAACCAGTGGAGACGACTAGTGAAGAGATGCGACTCCATATGAAAATGGGAACGCAAATAGAGGAAGAAGAAGAAGAAGATTATTCTTAAGCTAAGAAATACGTTTTTTTTTATCAATAAAATCATGAAACTACGGGAAACATAAATATATATGCTAGCTCACGTAGCTTCGACCCCAATACATTGTACGCTATCGAACACAAGCAAAACGTGAGTTAGACTGAACGAGTCTTAGTCCAAAACGCTGATAGCGGTATCGTATTTTACATGTTGCAATACTGTTAGTGTTTATGTTTTTTGCTATTTTTTATTGTTTTATTATTCTTAGGCTAATAAATACTTTTTTTTTATCAATAAAATCATGAAACTACTGGAAATATAAATATATATGCTAGCTCACGTAGCTGCGACTCCAATACATTGTACGCTATCGAACACTATTTGGCATGATGCAATAATGTGATTACCTAATTGTGATTACCTAATTGTGTTTACGGGAAAGAGCCCAAAGCTCGTATCTTCCCGTCTCCTCATTGGTTCCATTTTATACTTAGTGATACTTATCATACCTGTCCTTAAAACTATGGATTGAGATAGCACTAACTACCTCCTCGCTTAGCCAATTCCAATTATCAACTACTCTTACACTGAAAAAGTATTTCCTTACATCCTGCAAAGAAGTTTTCTTACCAAGCTTCAAACTATGCCCTCTAGTTCTAGAGCCAGCCATATCAAAATATCGATCCCTATCCACTCTATCATAACCATGAAGGAATTTAAAGACTGTCACTATATCCCCCCTCACTCTTCTAGCTTCGAGTGATGGTAAGTCTAATTCCCTCAGCCTCTCATCATAACTGAGATTGCGTATTTCTGGCACCAGTTTCGTGGCATGTCTTTGAACTTTTTCAAGCTTAGCTATGTGCTTTTCAAGTGCGGATTCCAAAAGGGGGCTGCATATTCGAGTTTTGGCCTCACATAGGTTACATAAATATATCTGAACATTTTATTGTCCATGTGCCTGAAGGCTACCCTTACATTTGATAAGAATGCATATGCTGCCCTTACTATGCCATTTATATGTATTTCTGGAGACAAATCTGCCAGTATGTTTACTCCTAGATCTCTCTCATTTTCTGTCTCGTAAACTTGTACTCCAGCCACCGAGTAGTCAAGCTTGGACCTTTTTGCACTTGTACCCATTCTCATTACCTTACATTTTGAAGTTCTGAATTTCATTAGCCACTTTTCTCACCACTCATGCAGATTATTTAGATCCTCCTGAAGTTCTCTACCATTGTTCTCGTTTTTTACTTTCTTCACAATCTTTGCATCGTCTGCAAACATATTCATGAATGAATTTACAGACTCTGGTAGGTCATTTACATATACAAGGAACAAAAGTGGTCTTAAAACTGAACCCTGTGGAACTCCACTACTAACTCTTCTCCATTCAGACACTGAGTGTCTTACTCTAACCCTCTGTTCCCTTCCTTCTAAGTAAGTTTTATCCATTCCAAAACATTTCCACCTATTCTAGCCATTGATTGCAGCTTCCTAATAAGTCTCCCATGTGGAACAGTGTCAAACGCTTTCTGGAAGTCTAGGAATATGCAATCTGTCCAGCCCTCTCTTTCCTGTAAGATTTGGCTTACCTCATCATAAAATTCTAATAAGTTTGTTACTGTTGATCTACCTTCTCTGAAGCCATGTTGCCTCACTGACAAAAAGTTGAAGGATTCCAAGTGAAGAGAGATATGTTTCCTTAGTAGTTTCTCCATAACTTTGCAAACTATGCTGGTCAAGGAAACTGGTCTATAGTTCAGAGCCGTATCCCTCCTTCCCTTTTTGAAGATAGGTATCACATTTGCTTGTGTCCAGCATCTTGGAATCTCCCCCGACTCCAGTGACTCCTTAAATATGATACTTAGTGCCACTGATATTGTGTTTGCGCATTTTTTAAGCACATGAGGGGATATGTCATCAGGGCCTGTAGCTTTATGAACATCTAAATCCATCAGCGCTTTGCATACCTCTGTGGCTGTAAGGTTGATGTTCTCTAATACCGGCCCTTGAGCTTCTATCACTGCAATCTGAGGGGGTGGGGTATTTTCTACTGTAAATACTGACTGAAACTCCTTGTTAAATTTTTTGCAGATCTCTTCATCTGTCTCAGTGATGCTTCCATCCGCTCTCTTTAGCCTTAAAACTTGTTCTTTTACCTTCAGTTTTCCTCTGATAAAGCTGTGGAAAAGCTTGGGATTTTCTTTAGCCTTCCTGGTGATGTCCCTCTCATAGTCTCTCTCTGCCTCTCTCCTTTTACTTAGGTAGTCATTTCTTGCTCTTTTGTTGGTTTGCCAGGCATTTATGTTTCTTCTCCTCCTATACCTTTTCCAGCATTTGTCTCTCCACTCCTTAGCTCTTTTACACCCAATATCGAACCATTTCTCTCTGGCATGAATTACACCTACTTTGGTGACAGGTATGCAGCAATTTACTATCTTCCAATATTTCTCACAAAAGATGTCACATTTCTTGTACAGATTTGTTGTAAAATAAGGTTCTCCAGTCAATAACTGCAAAAAGCTCATTCATTTTGATGTAATCTCCTTTTGGATAGTTCCTCCTCATGTTCTCAGTGCCTCTACTCTCAGGAAGAATATCTTCAATGATATACTCCATCAACAACACACAGTGGTCACTCTTTCCAATTGGTGGTTCATACTCAATTTTTTCAATATCCAACACATTATCTGTGAACACTAGATCAAGTAGTGATGGCTCATCCCCACCCCTGGCCCTTGTTGGTTCCATTACATGTTGGTGTAGGAAATTCCCTTCTACGCAATCTAGGAATCTTGCCCCGAATGAGTCCTCACCACTGTGTGGGTCAAGATTTATCCAATCTATCTCTTTATGATTAAAGTCTCCCATAATCAAAATCCTACATTTTTTTTCCCGTGCCATGTTAACAACTGAGTTTATGACTTCAATAGTACCTATATGACTTTCCTCATAAACTTCAAGCCTTTTTTGGTTCCTTGGTGGGTTGTATACAACAGTTATTATAATGCTCTCTGACCCAGTATTTATGCGAGCAACAAGAAATTCCTTGAACTCACTTTCTATAGCCAAGTTTATTTCTTCAACTTGAATCCTTTCACTTATGAGCAGTACTATCCCTCCACCAGTCCTCTCAGATCTTTCAACCCTTAGTATTCTGAAGCCCTTAGGAAAAACTATGACACTGTTTATGTCCTCACTCAACTTAGTCTCTGTAATGTTTATGTCCTCACTCAACTTAGTCTCTGTAATTGCTACTATATCTGCCTTACTGTTGTGAATCCTATCTTTTAATTCTACTGCCTTACCAGCTAATCCATCAGCATTTGTGTATAACAATCTTAATGAGGCCCCATCCCCTGATCTTCTGTCATTATCTTCTTTATCTCCCCTTTGTCTGGAAGAACTCTGTAACGAAAATTTTTCTTCTGTTCTTCATTTCTTTCATCATTTAACCTTCTTGCCTCTTGCAACAAGTTTTTGATCTTTCCCATCTCTTCCTGTGTTCTGTATTGTCTAATGAACACTTCTTTGAATTCTTGAAGGTCTTTTAGACTTTTTTTTTCTCAACAATATTTCCCTACATGTTTCCCCTCTCTCAAAGGTTACTTTTGTTGGTCTCGGCTTTCCTTCCCTCGAATATTTACCTAGTTGGTGTATGTTTACAATATCCTCAGGACCACAAACTACACCAAGCTTTCTTATCAGGTCTACAACCCTAGCTTTATTTTCTTCAAGTCTCCCCTGCCATGTTTGGCTCCTGGGATTCGCTTATGCCTGAGATTACCACTGTCTTCTCCTTATCAAGTGCCTGTTTGATGAGTGGGTTTGCCCTTTCCATCACAACGTCTTTCATTTTTTCGATTACTGTCTCTTTATAGTCAACTGTTTGTATGTTTTCCAGTGCCACCACCTTTACAGCCTCTTTTACTGCCACATTCCCCTTTAGTGCATCAGCAAAGGAAGTTTTCATGACATCATTTTCCATATTCAGCTCCTGGAACTCTTTTCTGAACTGTTCAATGTTTTCCTTAATCTGGACATTCCAAGCAGCAATCTCGTCTCTCTCAGAAGAGAGCAGTGAACTAACATCTAATTCCTTTAGGTTGTCATTCAGCTGTTTGTTTTTATCTTCTTGTCTAGAAATTCTAGATTCTAGTTGACTCTTTTCCCCTTCCAGCTTCTTTATTCTTTTTTCTAGTTCCTTTCACTCCTGCCCTTGTGCTTTATTTGCTTCCTCCAAAGATCTTATTTGCTCTCTGAGTGTTTCATTCTCTTTCATTTCTCCATCCATATTCCGAATTTTATCATCAAGGTTTATAACCATTGCCTCTAAATTCTTGATTTTCTGTTTAAGTCTCCTAGTGGCTACCCCTCCTACCGACCCATGGATGGGAGAGGTTTGGGACAGAGATGGCGTCATATTTATGTTCTCCCTCTCACAGAAAATAGAAAGAAGACGAGAAAGAGGAAAAAAAAAAGAGAAAAACTTTTAATTAAGCTTCACACAGAATTTTTATATCTCCATATAAGTGCTATTTACTGACTCAGTTTATCTCTTTTCTGGTAACACACATCTTAACTTAAAAACTTGACCATGGTAATTTAAGGATAAAAAGAAAAAGAAAAACAAAAGTCAAACCTGAAGGAAAATTCGAATTTGTGTCTGAGGTGGCACCCACCTGTTTCTGCTATATATTCTTCCTAACTGATAAACTCACTTGCTAACCAAGATATGTTATTACAGGATTAGACTTTACATTTAACTCAATATATATACAAAATTAAAAAAAAAATAGTAAAAGAGAGAGCTAAAAGAAAAGCAAAAAAATGAAGAAAATAAGACAGCTGTACTACTTGGCAACTTAACTCAGTACTGTTGACAGGTGGATATTTGGTATTTTTATTTTTTTAATTATTCAATTATTTCGTGTATCAAACTAACTAACAAGTTAATATAAATGGGAAGGATACTGATTTTAACAATATATGGAACCACAGGATCAGGTAAACGGCTTAAGAGCTTTCCCCAGTTTACACAAAAAATTAGGTAATGTGATGTGATGGCTTCACCTCTGGCAACTCTTCTAAATTTCCTTCAAGGCAGAACTGGACGGCAGCTTCTCTCTCCCCTCACGAAAATGTTCTCAATTTTTTTCCTTTAATATTTTGAGTTATACTGTACGTACGTATATCATTCAGTTATTAGTACAATGTATATTAATTTAAAATGCATTTACTTATTTGATGATTGTACAAAATCTATTGTATTTATTCATTGTAATTTGGACTAAATATTCCTTTTGTAAAGATTATACATTTCAAAAGAGGTGGTCAATAAACGTATCTATCTATCTATCTATCTATCTACATTTATGTTTTTTACTATTTTTTACTGTTTTATTATTCGTAGGCTGGGAAATAATTTTTTTTATCAATTAGATAATGAAATATGTTTTTTTTTTCAATAAAAAAAATTAAAATACTGAGAATTTTTTTTTTTAATATTTTAATATTTTTGCATATACCCATGAAATAATAACATAAAAAAAAAAAACGCGATAGAGTGAGAAAGCGAACCAAGAAGCGCAAATAACTGGGGTAACACTGTATATATATATATATATATATATATATATATATATATATATATATATATATATATATATATATATATATATATATATATATATATATATATATATATATATATATATATATATATACAGTATTCCCCCGGTTATTCGCGTTTCTTGGTTCGCTTTCTCACTGCATCGTGTTTTTTTTTTTATAAATTATTATTTTATTTTATGGGTATATGCAAAAATATTAAAATAAAAAAAAAAAAAATTCTCAGTATTTTCATTTTTTTATTGAAAAAAACATATTTCATTATCTAATTGATAAAAAAAATTTATTTCCCAGCCTACGAATAATAAAACAGTAAAAAATAGTAAAAAACACAAATTTAGATATATAGATAGATACGTTTATTGACCACTTCTTTTGAAAAGTATAATCTTTACAAAAGGAATATTTGGTCCAAATTACAATGAATAAATACAATAGAGTTTGTACTATCATCAAATAAGTAAATGAATTTTAAATTAATATACATTGTACTAATAACTGAATGATATACGTACGTACAGAGTAACTCACAGTATTGCGTCATACAAAATAGTGTTCGATAGCGTACAATGTATTGGGGACGCAGCTACGTGAGCTAGCATATATATTTATATTTCCAGTAGTTTCATGATTTTATTGATAAAAAAAAAACGTATTTCTTAGCCTAAGAATAATAAAACAGTAAAAAAATAGTAAACAGTATTGCACCACGTATGATACGATACCAGTATCAGTGTTTCGGAAAACGTAAAGGCTCTCACCTACGTGACCTAGTGAATATTAAAATTTTCATTATTTTATTGATAAAACAAGTATTTCTTAGCCTAAGAATAATAAAACAGTAAAAAATAGTAAAAAAAACATAAATTTAGATATAAGTACGTACAGCATAACTCACAGTATTGCATCATGTGATATATGTAGTGTCCGATAGCTACGTGAGCTAGCATATACATACATTTAGATATACGTACGTACGTACAGTATAACTCACAGTATTGCATCATGTGAAATAGTGTCCGATAGCTACGTGAGCTAGCATATATATTTACATTTCCAGTAAGTTCATGATTTTATTGATAAAAAAAATTTATTTCTTAGCCTAAGAATAATAAAAAAGTAAAAAATAGTAAACAGTATTGCACCACGTAAAATACAATACCGGTATCAGTGTTTCGGAAAACGCAAAGGCTCTCACCTACGTGACCTAGTGAATATTAAAATTTTCATTATTTTATTGATAAAAGAAGTATTTCCTAGCCTAAGAATAATAAAACAGTAAAAAATAGTAAAAAACATAATTTAGATATACGTATGTACAGTATAACTCACAGTATTGCATCATGCGATATATGTAGTGTCCGACAGCTACGTGAGCTAGCATATATATTTATATTTCCAGTAGCTCTCACCTACATGAGATAGTTCATGTTTTTTTAGCCGTGCAGGGAGGGTTTATACAGTACGTAAACTTGAAATTATTGTAAATGAGTATGTCATGTAATAACCACTTCATTCACCGTAATTTTATCTATCACTTTAATATAAATTTACGTTGCATGCTGTTATATATGAAGTAAAGGGTGGTTTGTTAATAGTACAGGGAGGGTTTATACAGTGTAAACGTAAAAATATATTAAAATATCTATGTACATATAGGCTAATCCTACTCCTCGGATTTCCTGCTTCGCGCCGGGTCCCAGAACCGAACTACTGCGATAAGGGGGTGAACACTGTATATATATATATATATATATATATATATATATATATATATATATATATATATATATATATATATATATATATATATATATATATATATATATATATATATATATATATATATATATATATATATATATATATATATATATATAGTTGGTCCCGAATGAGATTGGGAGTTGAATCAAATGCGAATACGAAATCATGTGTAAGGTTGGGGAAACTGTAATATGAGCATAATGGCATGCAGATAGAATGAGTTCATTCCTACTATAGCAGATATAAGCTATATATTTTTAACCTTCTCTGGTGTAGTTGGTAGTACCTTGGCTTAGTAACTATAAGTCCTAGGTTTAAGTCCCGGTCGGAGTAAAAATGATTCATATATATATATATATATATATATATATATATATATATATATATATATATATATATATATATATATATATATATATATATATATATATATATATATATATATATATATATATATATATATATATATATATATATATATATATATATATATATATATATATATATATATATATATATATATATATATATATATATATATATATATATATATATACAGGTATACCTCGGCTTAAGTCGTTTCGAGTTAGGTCGTTCTCGATTATACGTCGGTTTTCAAAAAAATATATGGAAAAATAAAAAAAAAATAAAAATAATGTTTGTCATTATAATCAACTTTACGTCTGTCCGCTACAAATATTGGAGTCAAAATATCACTAGAAAACCATAAAAAGCACATGAAATCATGTTACTGTACAATAAATAAAACAAAAGCACTAAAATCATGTTATTATACAATAAATAAGAATAAGAGCATATAAAACCTTATCAAAATACGTACATTAGTTCCAATATCTACCGTTAGGCGTCATCACTCGTCATAATAATAATAGTAATAATAATAATAATAAGAATAAGAATACGGATAAGAATACGAATAAGAATAAGAATGCAGCAGGCATTTGCATTTATCGAAAAGGACTTTCTTTGTTCGAGGATATGGATCCCAATGCTATAAATAAAAACAAAAGCACATAAAATCATGTTATTGTACAATAAATAAGAATAAAAGCATATATATATCTTATTAATATACGTACAGTAGTTCCAATATCTACTGTTAGGCGTCGTCACCCATCATAATAATAATAGTAATAATGATAATAATAATAATAATAATAATAATAATAATAATAATAATAATAATAATAATAAGAATAAGAATAAGAATACAAATAAGAATAAAAATGCGAATATGAATAAGAATAAGAATGCAGCAGGCATTTGCATTTATCGAAAAGAACTTTCTTTGTTCGAGGATATGGATCCCAATGCTATAAATAAAAACGAAAGCACATAAAATCATGTTATTGTACAATAAATAAGAATAAAAGCATTGTTTGATTCTCCTTAAATTTGGAGATATTTATAGATAAATGAGGCACACTAATATGGGAGACTGAAAGGGCATTATGAACAGTTCTTGTCTGCTCCCTAGTGGGCATCTTTATTACTTTCAATGTAAACAAAACATGGATGCGTTCATTAACAAAATAACAATTATATCAAATATTGTAACATCCCTCTTTTTATGAAGAAAAAAAAAATAAGTTATCATCTTGAAAACGAAAAATAAATCACTCTTTGTAAACAACAAAATCATTATATTTACAGGGTAAAATATTCCTTGTACTCCTTGTGATTCTCTTTTGAGGAGTGAAAGACTCTTGAACTCTGAGATTCTCACTTGTTGGGTTTACATGTTTATCCTGTGGAATTTCAACCTGTTGCTGACTTTGTACTACATTACTAGAATCTTCACTACTGTGATGCGAAACATTTCTTTCATTTGACTTATTAAGGTCTACTCTATTTCTTCTCAATAAACCAGCATCAGTTGAAATTTCATAAGATCTCTCGTCTAAACGTTCCTTCACAATACCTTTTTCCCAAGCTTTCTTTCCCATTACAGTTGGTTTTATTCTCACAACATCATCTTCCTGTAAAGGATCAAGATCTTTGGCATGCACATTGTAATATTTAGCGGACCTGCTATTTCTATAATGTCTGTTAATCTTAATTTTATCTACATTGATCTCAGATGGTTTCAACAACTTTGAAGAAACTGGGAGAAGAGTACGTGTGCGTCTCCCTAGGCTTTTTTGAGCCGGACTGTATTCATCACTGTGAGACGGACAATTACGGTAGTCTAATATTGCCAAATAAGGGTCATTATTGCTTTCTATGGCTTTTCTGAGTATGGACTTTGCAGTTTTTACAGCGGATTCTGCCTGTCCATTAGACTGAGGATGTTTAGGGCTTGACGTACAATGTTCTATATCCCACACTCTTATAAAATTCTGAAATATATCACTTGTAAATTGAGTTCCACAGTCACTAACTAAGATGGAAGGAGTACCATACCTTGCAAAATGTGCTTTTAGTTTACGTATAACAGTAGATGCTTTTATATCTTCTAACCTATCAATTTCCCAGAAATTACTGAAATAGTCTACTGTTACAAGATAAAACCCAAATATCTGTGCCAACTTTCTCCCATGGCCTATCAGACACTTCATGTGGCATAAGAGTTTCTTTCTGCTGAGATTTTTGAAATTTGCAACAGATTTCACATTGAGAAATATGTTCTTTAATATCACCATTCATACCAGGCCAATATACACACTCACGAGCCCTTCGTAGACAACTTTCTACGCCAATGTGACAAGAGTGAATAGCCTGTTTAATTTCTTTCCTCAAATTGGCAGGAATCACAACTCTATCACCTTTAAATACAAGTCCATTCTGTATAGATAGTTCATCTCTAATATGATAATAAGGCAAAACAGTTATAGGTACATTACATTTATACTCTGGCCACCCATTTGTTATCATATTTGTCACTTCAAGCAAAATTTCATCACTGGCCACAGCATCACGAATTTTCTTTAACCTGTCATCCCTAATAGGCAAATAAGATACAACATTAACATATTCAAAATCATTACCATTTTCAGTTTCACTTAGAAATGATCGAGACAGCAAATCTGCTGTATGCATGTTCTTACCAGCAGTATGCTTAAGTTCAATATCGTATTGTTGTGCAGTCAATAACATGCCTTGCAGCCTCTTTGGTGCTCTATCTAATGGTTTCAAGATTATACTCTGAAGTGGTTTGTGATCAGTTATAACCAAAGTATGTTGTCCAAAAGTGTACTGATGGAATTTCTTTAAAGCAAACACAATAGCCAGCATTTCTTTCTCTATCTGAGCATACCTTGTTTCCGTGTCAGTTAGAGCTCTGCTTGCATAAGACAACGGTTTACCACCTTGCATTAGAACTGCACCAAGTCCACATTTGCTAGCATCACACTGTATAACTAGCTGTTTATTTTGATCATAATAAGCAAGAATTGGAGTCTTAGTGATGCAACACTTAATTTTCTCAAAAGCTCTAGCCTGTTCATCACCCCAACACCATTCTTTGTCTTTACGTAAAAGTTGTTGTATGGGCACCATCAGGTCAGAGAGTCTAGGCATGAATTTTGACAAATAATTTATCATTCCACTAAAGCATTGAATCTCAGAGACATTAGTTGGAGCTTTCATCGATACAATTGCTTCAATTTTACTGGGATCTGGCTTAAGGCCTTCATTAGTTATTACATGTCCAAAAAATGTTATCTCACTCTTTCTTATTTCAGCCTTTTCTCTGTTAAGACGGATACCATGCTTACGACATCGTTCCAGTAAATTTCTTAAATTTTCATCATGATCTAACTGTGCTTCTTCTAGAGAATTACCTATTCCATATACCAAAATGTCATCAGCAATGCATATTATTCCTAGCAAACCATCTAAAGAGTTCTGCAGTCATTTCTGAAAAACTTCACTACTGATTGCTAGACCAAAGGGTAGTCTAAGCCACCGATATCTTCCAAAAGGGGTTTGAAAGGTAGTTAAATGACTTGACTCTTCATCCAAAACACAGTGCCAATATCCATTTCTTAAATCTAGTTTAGAGAACACTTTAGCTTGTGCTAATTCAGGTAAAACATCATCGATAATTGGCAAAGGATGCATTTCTCTAATTATGGCTTTATTTAATTGCTGAGGATCTATGCAAATTCTTATGTCTTCACTATTTTTCTTAGAAGCTACTACCATGCGACTCACCCATTCAGTTGGTTTGTCTACTTTACAAATGACATTTTGTTTCTCTAACTCCGATAATTTGGATTTTACCTTCCTTTTAAGTTGAATTGGCACTCTACATGAAGATATAGCAAATGGCTTGACTTCTTTGTCTAAACTCATATGTACCACCCCAGGTAACTTACCAATTTCATTACCAAACACATCTGAATATTCCTGAAAAACATTAGTATTACAAGATTCACTGTGTACAGAGCATATGTTATCATAATTGATGGTAAGGAAACCCATCTGTTCTGATGCACGTTTTCCTAACAAAGGCATATAATTCTCAGCCACTATAATAAACTCAACATTATATCTCTTTGAATTTATCTCATTTTTCACTTTAATTCTACATTTTCCAACTGGTTTGGCTGCAGAATTATTCCACATTTCTAGTTGTAACCCTTCACTAGATTCAATTTTTACATTATTGGGAACCATATTTCGAGGTAACACATTTACACCTGCTCCGCTATTGATTTGAAATTTGACACTATTTTCACCAACTTTCAGATCGGTATATAGATATTTGGATTTCTCTGACACTTTATTCACTTTCATCACTTGCTGTGTACAGGGATTATCATTTTTGTTCACCGTCGTTTCTTCTGGCTCTCCACGTCTCATCTGCAACTTGACACCTAGGATATATTCGGCTGGAGTATCTGAACTGGAATCGTCACCGTCCACTGCATTCACACCCATCTTCTTAGATGCTTGTGCATGTCCATTTTTCTCCAAACATTGAGATTCGAAGTGATTCAGCCTGTTGCAGTAGTTGCATCTCTCTCCATAGGCTGGACATTTCTTCTTACTCCACACGTGTCTTGTTCCGCAGAACTTACATTTTCGTAGAGCCGGATCCTTCGTTGACAAACTTTGGTTTGACTTAGGCCTATACTGGTTCTTGTTCACAAAACTTGGGTCCTCACTCTTTCGGTCTGCTGAATTTCTACTAGGCCTACTCTGCTTAAAGTTCTTTGTCGATTTAACTTTATTTATGACCGACTTTGCTGTATTTTCACTTTCTATCATTTGCATTTGTCTCTGCGATGCTTGATGTGCCTCACAAATTTTGAGCGCATCTATCAATGAAATACATTCTTCTCTCAAAAATTTCTCTCTGAGTTTATCTTCTTTACAGCCAAAAACTATTTGATCACGAATTGCCTCTTTTTCTGCTGCAAAATCACAATCCTTAACCATAGTTTTTATTCCAGTAATAAATTCATCCAGGTTCTCATCAGCTTTCTGAGTACAGCATCTAAACCTATATCTTGATGCTATTATTAGCTTCCTAGGGGCAAAATGCTCATCTAGCTTCTGTAATACCACGCTTAAGTCCTTGCTAGGGTCATCACGAGATCCACTCTCCCCTACAATAACGGGACCAAACTCTATAGCATTATACACTCGAAGCAGTTCGTCACCCCCATGGGTCAAAAGTATTGCTACCTTCCCTTCACTTGGCTTATCATTTAAGCCCGCTGCCAGTATATACAGCTCGAATTTTTGACGAAAAAATCGCCAATCTTGCTCACTTTCGCTCTTTAATGCGAATTTATCTGGAGGGGCTAGATTAGCTGTCGCCATGTCGGTCGGTAGTCTTATTTACTTAATCAAACAGAAAGATCCTGGATAATACGTAATGCCTTATATTCAAATTGAACAGCAAACCATACTTAGTCTATTGAGCGCTGCCACCATGTTTGATGCTCCTTAAATTTGGAGATATTTATAGATAAATGAGGCACACTAATATGGGAGACTGAAAGGGCATTATGAACAGTTCTTGTCTGCTCCCTAGTGGGCATCTTTATTACTTTCAATGTAAACAAAACATGGATGCGTTCATTAACAAAATAACAATTATATCAAATATTGTAACAAGCATATGAATATCTTGTTAAACTACGTACAGTAGTTCCAATATGTACCGTTAGGCGTTGTCACTTGTCATAATAATAATAGTAATAATAATAATGATAATAATAATAATAATAATAATAATAATAATAATAATAGTAATAATAATAATGATAATAATAATAATAATAAGAATACGAATACGAAAAAGAATAAGAATGCAGTAGGCATTTGCGTTTATCGAAAAGGACTTTCTTTGTTTGAGGATATGGATCCCAATGCTATAAATAAAAACAAAAGCACCTAAAATCATGTTATTGTACAATAAATAAGAATAAAAGCATATAAATATCTTATTAAAATACGTACAGTAGTTCCAATATCTACTGTTATGCGTCGTCACTCATCATTCCCGCGAAACCGCTATTGCCACCATCAGTATTGCCAGAATACATAAATGAGAGAAATGATAAATATAAAAACAAGTAAGCTATTTATTGAAATATACAAATAGTTTTAATAATAGAATATATTTTTCAAATGAAATAATTGAAATATTTAAATTTTGTTTTATAATATTTTTTCTACATTTACATAATATATTACAATCTCAAGATCATTCGAAGATGGAATATATTAACATTAAGTCGTTCTGCTAATATTTTACCCATGCAGCTTGCGAATGTCATTTTGGACGAGTCGTGGATAACGCGTCGCCAATTAATGTAACGTGAGAACTAGAATGCATTACGTACATTTTAACATAGTTCTCTATTATGAATGTCATTGTTTATGAAAATAAAAATAAACACATGCAATGAACATATATAAACTAAATAGAATAATGCAAGTGTGTTGTTGCTTGCTATAAAATATTCTTGAATATTACCTTTTCAGGCTGTTATTGAATTATAATGGTAATTTCATTAAGAGAAAAAAAACTTGAAAGGGAAAAACCAATGGGATGCAATTTCCAATAAGGAGTATACAATAAAAAAAGTTGGACGAGTTAATGGAAGAGTTCTCCTATCTTCAAAGAGCTGAACTACAAGTTTGAAATGCACAGAAGATAAAAATATTGCAGAGTTTAGAACATTTTCAGGAGCTGAATATAAACCAGGAAAGTATTGAAAAAACTTTCTCAAAAACAGTGAAAAACAATGTTGTAGTAAAAAATACTGGACTGGAAAGTACAGGCACACTTGATTACAGGAAGACATTAATATGCAAAATCAATGTCATCGCAAACTTGACACTAGTAAAGACCATTACCGCAGTTGCAAATAGAAGTGACAATTTCCTTTATGTGAATGAGGATGTAACATACCACGACATATGCTTTACAATCATTCATCAAATAAAAAAAAAAAAGTAGTTTTGTAACCTTTATATGTATGCCAGAACAATGCATTCATTAACAGACATATGTTTGGTATTTATAATAAGCGTTGAAATGTCATAATATTTTCATACAAAAAAAGAAAAATTATACGGATCTTGAAAAAAAAAACATTATGAAATGGCTGATATAAAGGCCTACCCTACCAAACGACGTCAAGGGGCAAGTTGCTGTATCTATCAGAGTAGAAGAAGCAGAAGAAAATACGTGTCAATCAGAAAATAAGCTGATATATTCTCGAAAGCTCAGATTAAGGACTCTTTAGGCGAAGCTGATTTTAATTCATTGGATCGCACCGAGGGAAAAAATAATCGTATCTGATTTGTGAAACTGATGAACTTAGCTCAAGAATGGAAGGCAATGTTCCAAGTAACAGCAAAGACAGACCATATGTGTGTCGTGTTGGCAAGACATTTTGTGCTCATAAAAGCAGTATGACGCATTACTTAGATCACAGTGGAGAAAGATCTTTTAAATGCGATATATGTCTAAAAGTTTTACTAAAAAAGGAAATTTAAGTGCACATCTACGTGTTCACACTGGAAAAGACCTTATCTTTGCAGCATATGCAATAAAGGATTTACAGCGAGTTCAATATTGGGCACACATATGAAAACCCACAGTGGTGAAAAAACTAATCAGTGTAGTGTATGCTAAAAGGTTTTTAGGCAGAAAGATCCTTAAAAAGGCATTACTTAGTTCACAGTGGAGAAAGACCTTGTGAATGCGATATATGTTATAAAATTTTACTGAAAAAAGAACTTTAAGTGCACATCTACGTGTTCACACTGGAGAAAGACCTCATCTTTGCAGCATTTGCAATAAAGGATTTACAGCAAGTTCAAAATTGAGGAGACATATGAAAACCCACAGTGGTGAAAAACCTTATCAGTGTAGTGTATGCCAAAAGGCTTTTATTCGGAAATATCGCTTACAACAGCATTACTTAGTTCACAGTGGAGAAAAACCTTATGAATGGGACATATGTCATAATAAATTTACTAAAAAAGAAAGATTAAGGGAACATTTACGTATTCACACTGGAGATGGACCTTATCTTAGCAGCATTTGCAATAAAGGATTTACAGTGAGTTCAGCATTGAGGAGACATATGAAAACCCACAGTGGTGAAAGACCTTATCAGTGTAGTGTATGCCAAAAGGTTTTTAGGCAGAAAGATTCCTTAAAAAAGCATTACTTAGTTCACAGTGAAGAAACACCTTATGAATGCGATATATGTCATAAAAGTTTTACTCAAAAAGGAACTTTAAGTTCTCATCTACGTGTTCACACTGGAGAAAGACCTCTTCTTTGCAGCATTTGCAATAAAGGATTTACAGCAAGTTCAAAATTGAGGGGACATATGAAAACCCACAGTGGTGAAAAACCTCATCAATGTAGTGTATGCCAAAAGGCTTTTATTCGGAAATATCGCTTACAACAGCATTACTTAGTTCACAGTGGAGAAAAACCTTATGAATGCGATATTTGTCATAAAAGATTTACTAAAAAAGAAAAATTAAGGGAACATATACGTATTCACACTGGAGATAGACCTTATCTTTGCAGCATTTGGAGTAAAGGATTTACAGTGAGTTCAGCATTGAGTAAGCATATGAAAATCCACAGTGGTGAAAGACCTTATCAGTGTAGTGTATGCCAAAAGGTTTTTATGTGGAAACATTCCTTAAAAGGACATTACTTAGTTCACAGTGAAGAAACCCCTTATGAATGCGATATATGTCATAAAAGTTTTACTCAAAAAGGAACTTTAAGTGAACATCTACATATTCACACTGGAGAAAGACCTCATCTTTGCAGCATTTGCAATAAAGAATTTCCAGCGAGTTTAACATTGAGGAGACATATGAAAACCCACAGTGGTGAAAAATCTTATCAGTGTAGTGTATGCCATAAAAAATATGCTGAGAGAGGAACTTTAAGGAAACATGCCAGGATTCATATTGAAGGCTTGGGTGTGTGCAGTATTTGCCAAAAGTCTTTTACTAATGTTGACTGTTTACGGAAACTTGAAATTGCAGTTGGTGCAAAAGAAATATCCTATGCTTGTGAAACTTGTTATACAAAATCGGTTGTCAGAGAAAAACCCAATGAATATCCTGCAATAGGCAACAGTAAAAACTTCTGTAAATCTTCTACCCCTGAAGGAAACACATATACAATATATATTATTGAAAGTGATGCAGTAAGTGAGAGAGGTAATGGTGATATAGTAAAGGAAGAATTTGGTGATAATCATGAGGATTTCATGGACCGTGAGTTAAGGAAGTAATTCTGCAAACATTTGTGTCAACCTACTAGCAAAATGAGCTTTTGTTATAAACATATTGTTTACTGAAGTAGCGGAGATATTAATAAGACCTGTTTAAAAGGATGATCTTGGTAAGAAGTACGAAAGATAAGAGTGTGTTTGAAACTCAAACAGCAAAGGGAAAGAAGTAGGCATCCTTTAGGACAGCTACAGAGTAATTTTATTTAACATTCTAGATGTCCCAGAATTTTTTTAAACAGTTTTTGTTCTTTTAAGTAAGTAAGTTTATAAAATAAGTTAATTCCCAAAATATTAATGGAACACTGATGTTTGAGTAACTCTATTGTTGAAAGTCATTTTATGATTTTGTGGCAATCTTACTAGGAAATTAAAAGAAATTCCATTCAATTCAGTCGAGATGTAAGATTAAGAGTAGTGCCTTATTGTTTCAGCATGTTTTTCTCATCATTTTGGTGATATTGTAAAGAGTGAAGAGTGTATTTACATGGGGTCCTTAGTTTACATTGCCCTTGAGTTACGATGCTTCGTGGTTACAATACATCTCCCGAAAATTATTTGCTTCCTTTTTGATAATTTTGACCTGTATTATGTCTCCCAAGTATAAAGCAGATTCTTCTGATGGTAGGAGGATGAAACACATCACCATGGAAATGAAATTAGAAATAGTAAAATGCATGGAAAAGGGAGAAATTTACTCCTTCATTAGCATAGGTTCATATTTACGTGTGTATCTGACTCACACCAAAATTCAGATTACATCACTTTTCAGGAATGAAAAACGGACATAAGTCGAGGACCCCTTGTATATCTTTTTAGCAACACATATTTAGTAATGTCCTCATATATATATATATATATATATATATATATATATATATATATATATATATATATATATATATATATATATATATATATATATATATAGTGTTACCCCGGTTATTCGCGCTTCTTGGTTCGCGTTCTCACTCTATTGCGGTTTTTTTTTAAATAAATTATTATTTTATTTTATGGGTATACGCAAAAATATTAAAATATTGAAAAAAAACATTTTCAGTATTTTCATTTTTTTTTTAATTTACGTTGCGTGCTGTTATTTTTAATGTAAAGGGTGTTTTTTTTAACAGTGCAGGGAGGGTTTATACAATTCGTAAACGAAAAAATAATTGTAAATGAGTATGTATGTAACGTCATTATCACCTCATTCACCGTAATTTTATCTATCACTTTCATAAAAATTTACGTTGCTTGCTGTTATTTATAATGTAAAGGGTGTTTTTTTAACAGTGCAGGGAGGGTTTATACAGTACGTAAACGAAAAAATAATTGTAAATGAGTATGTATGTCACGTCATTATCACCTCATTCACCGTAATTTTATCTATAACTTTCATAAAAATTTACGTTGCTTGCTGTTATTTATAATGTAAAGGGTGTTTTTTTAACAGTGCAGGGAGGGTTTATACAGTACATAAACGAAAAAATAATTGTAAATGAGTTTGTATGTCACGTCATTATCACCTCATTCACCGTAATTTTATCTATCACTTTCATAAAAATTTACGTTGCTTGCTGTTATTTATAATGTAAAGGGTGTTTTTTTTTAACAGTGCAGGGAGGGTTTATACAGTACGTAAACGAAAAAATAATTGTAAATGAGTATGTATGTCACGTCATTATCACCTCATTCACCATAATTTTATCTATCACTTTCATAAAAATTTACTTTGCTTGCTGTTATTTATAATGTAAAGGGTGTTTTTTTAACAGTGCAGGGAGGGTTTATACAGTACGTAAACGAAAAAATAACTGTAAATTAGTTTGTATGTCACGTCATTATCACCTCATTCACCGTAATTTTATCTATCACTTTCATAAAAATTTACGTTGCTTGCTGTTATTTATAATGTAAAGGGTGTTTTTTTAACAGTGCAGGGAGGGTTTATACAGTACGTAAACGAAAAAATAATTGTAAATGAGTATGTATGTCACGTCATTATCACCTCATTCACCGTAATTTTATCTATCACTTTCATAAAAATTTACGTTGCTTGCTGTTATTTATAATGTAAAGGGTGTTTTTTCAACAGTGCAGGGAGGGTTTATACAGTACATAAACGAAAAAATAATTGTAAATGAGTATGTATGTCACGTCATCATCACATTCACGGTAAATTTTCCTATCACTTTCATAAAAATTTACGTTGCTTGCTGTTATCTATAATGTTAAGGGTAATTTTTTTTAACAGTGCAGGGAGGATTTATACAGTACGTAAACGAAAAAATAATTGTAAATGAGTATGTATGTCACGTCATTATCACCTTATTCACTGTAATTTTATCTATCACTTTCATAAAAATTTACGTTGCTTGCTGTTATTTATAATGTAAAGGGTGTTTTTTTTAACAGTGCAGGGAGGGTTTATACAGTGTAAACGTAAAAATATATTAAAATATCTATGTACATATAGGCGGATCCTACTTCGCGGATTTCCTGGTTCGCGGTGGGTCCCGTAACCGAACTACCGAGATAAGTGAGGCAACACTGATCATATATATATATATATATATATATATATATTATATATATATATATATATATATATATATATATATAATATATATATTATATATATATATATATATATATATACACACCTTGTTCCTTTTATACGTGATTTTTTTATATGCGAAATTGCAATAACGCCCCCCAAAAATAATAGTAAAAAACTCGGAATTCGCAAATAACGCTTCCCCCATTTTTTCTTTTTCTTTTTTTTTATTAGATTATTGTGACACCAGGATGGACCAAAATATTATAAAATAAAACAGCCTTTATCAGGTTATAAAGAGAAACAGATGGAGAGTGTAATGACCTGGCAGATGTGAAGGGATTATAAAAGATGTGTAATGAATATCCAGTTCTCTGCTGGGATTTAATATACCTCTGCATTACTCTCATGATGTCTATTCCAAAAATTCTCCTTAGATCTCATTATTATTATGATTATTGTTATTATTATTATTATTATTATTATTATTATTATTATTATTATTATTATTATTATTATTATTTTTATTATTATTATTATTATTATTTTTAGCAATAATTTTCCTTTGATGATGATTGTGGAGATTATTATTATTATTATTATTATTATTATTATTATTATTATTATTATTATTATTATTATTATTATTAATATCATTATTATTACGAATTTGTAATTAATCCATTATTTTAACAATAAATAATGTAGTTTTGGTTGAATGAACAAGAGTTAATTAAAGATATCTCTCTCTCTCTCTCTCTCTCTCTCTCTCTCTCTCTCTCTCTCTCTCTCTCCTCTCTCTCTCTCTCTCTCTCTCTCTCTCTCTCTCTCTCTCTCTCTCTCTTCAATATTCTATTCTACCCAATAGGGTGGGTGTATATATAATGTATAATGATGATGATCTTTTCTTATCATAATCCTCTTTGTACTGGTAGAAAAAGCCTCCACGGGTGCTTATTTAAAAAAAAGAATTTTTTGTTTTTTTTGTTTTTTAGGGGGGGGGGCATTATTCGCGAAATTCAAATTTTTTACTATTATTTTTTGAGGGCGTTATTGCAATTTCGCGGATAAAAAAATCGTGCATAAAGGGAACAAGGTGTATCTTTGGACTTTTCCGACTTATTTATCGATATAAATGCAGGTATACCTCGGGTTATGTCGTTTCAAGTTAAGTCGTTCTTGATTATACGTCGGTTTTCAAAAAAATATATGGAATAATAAAAAAAAAAAGTTTACGTCATTATAATCAACTTTGCGTCTGTCTGCTACAAATACACCCCCCAAAAATAATAGTAAAAAATTCGGAATTCGCGAATAACGCCCCCCCCCCTCATTTTTTTTTTTTTTTTTTTTTTTTTTTTACAACAGGATGGACCAGAAATGATAAAATAAAACAGCCCTTATCAGGCTGTAAAGAGAAACAGATGGAAAGTGTAATGACCTGTCAGATGTGAAGGGATTATAAAAGATGTGTAATGAATATCCAGCTCTCTGCTGGGTTTTAATATACCTCTGCATTACTCTCATGATGTCTATTCCAAAAATTCTCCTTAGATCTTATTATTATTATTATTATTATTATCTATTATTATTATTATTATTATTATTATTATTATTATTATTATTATTATTATTATTATTATTATTATCATTTTTAACAATAATTTTCCTTTGATGATGATTGTGGAGATTATTATTATTATTATTATTATTATTATTATTATTATTATTATTATTATTATTATTATTACGAATTTGTAACTAAACCATTATTTTTACAATAAATAATGTAGTTTTGGTTGAATGAATAAGAGTTAATTAAAGATCTCTCTCTCTCTCTCTCTCTCTCTCTCTCTCTCTCCGTTTCATTTCACTTACATTATATAGAATATATTTATATTAAAAGGAGAATAGTCTTACAAACAACTCATACATCAGTTACTTTACAAGCTGATGAGTCGTTTGGGGCAGCAAATGATAAATATAATAATGCACTTTTAATAAAAACGTTAATGACTTAAAAGACCGTTAAATTAATTTCCTTTCCACGAATCTTTTGTAATGTCTCTCATAAACAGGAATTAGGTAGAAATTTTTCATCTTAGTATGTAAATACAATTATTGCTTTAGTCTTAATCACGTTCATTACAGTGCTCATTTTAAAGGTAATAAACCTAAGTTTTAATTCGTTTTTTGTAAAGAAATATGAGAGAGAGAGAGAGAGAGAGAGAGAGAGAGAGGAGAGAGAGGAGAGAGAGAGAGAGAGAGAGAGAGGATACATTTTATTAACAAATTTGTCATTCAGAAACCAGACACAAATTTGAAAATGGAAGGAGGATGCAAAACACGTGTTCTGAAAATAATAAGAACATAAGAATAGGGGACACTGCAACATGCTTACTGGCACACACTAGGCAGTTTCATTTTGGAATGATATTTTCAGCATGCCTAACCTATTCTATTCTACTCTACTTATTTATTCTATTTTTCTTTTTATGATTTTTCTAATAAACACTAATCTATTCATTCCCACCCTACCTCTGTCATATGTCTATCTAATCTACATTTGAAAGTGTCTAAGGTCTTGGCATTTATTATCCTACTAGGAATACTCTACGGTATTACCAAGCCAATTTTCACCAATTTCCCTTCTGAACCTAAATTTATCAAGATTAAATCCATTACCCATTACGAGTTCTGGTTTGATCATGAATTTTTAAAACTTTATTAATATCACCCTTGTTAATCCCTTTAAACCATTTATACACCTCAATCATATCCCCCCTAACTCTGTGCCTCGCTAGAGAATGTAGATTAAGTTTTTTTTAATCTGTCATATGGTAGATTTAGGCATTGCATAATTAATTTTTTTTTTCATTTTTTAGTCTTGCTTTGGTTATTTATAATTCTTATTTTATCTTTATATACATTTGCAGATAGAGGCTCGTTCTCCTGCATCCTCCTCCTCTTCTACCACATAAGTTACTTGCTCACTGCCACCATGCATGTCCCAGTGTACTGTATAACTGTTGCCCACTGCATAATAGAGTAAAGTATAGTAATGTATGTTAATTTCTAGCTGTAAAGTGAATATGAATATCTTTTGTATACTCTTAAAAATAGATACAGGGCTTTCTGCTTTGCTATGTAGTAATAAAATATGTTTTTTACTTATCTTATATCTTTGGCATGGTGGTGTAAGGTTTGGAACGTATCTATGCCCTTTAGCATTGTTTCCTATGGAAAATAACTCGTTTTTTCACGCGATTTTCCATTTACACGACACTTCTGAGAACCTATCTAGGCGTTGTTTGGAGAACAAGGTGTATTTGAATCATAATATCACTAGAAAATCATTAAAAGTGCCTGAAATCATGTTACTGTACAATAAATAAAAAGAAAAGCACATAAAATCATGTTATTGTACAATAAATAAGAATAAAAGCATATAAAATCTTATTAAAATACGTACAGTTGTTCCAATATCTACAGTTAGGCATCGTCACTCGTCATTCCCATGAAACCTCTATTGTCTTGAATTGATTAGCTTATGCATTGTATATGTCTGTTTATCGGCTCTCTCATTCTCATTCATTTGTGACGTTATATTTTGCCCCCATGGCACCTAAGAAAATTCCGAGTGCAAGTGCTAAGCCTCATGCTATAATGCTGGACGATAAACTGGTTATGATAGAACTAGGAATGGTTATTTTCGGTTTAGCCTAGACAAGTAAATTTGGCATAGCCTAGCCTAGGCTAGCCTAGAGACAAGCTAATTCGATTTAAGTCGTTTTTCGACTGAAGTCGCCTCTCCTGGAACCAATAAATGACGTTGGGTGAGGTATACCTGTATTGAGGAATTATAGTGAATTTAAAAAGAAAATACCAAACAAATAGCCACAAATATGACGTGGCCTGTTAAGAAAATACAAGAAAGAAAGATGGAAGTGGCAGAGATGAGAATGGTGAGATGGATGTTGGGTGTGATGAGGAGGGATAGGATCAGGAACGAGAGAATTAGAGGGATGGCCAAGGTGACACAAGTGGGAAAGAAGATGCAAGAAAGAAGGCTTCAGTGGTATGGACTTTGTATGAGGAGAAATGAGGATTTGATTGGTAGAAGAATGTTTGAGCTAGAAGTGGAGGGAGTGAGAGGAAGAGGAGATCACGAAGACGACGGGACGACTTGAGAGAGAAGGACCTCAGTGGAGAGGAAGCATTGGACAGGAGAGAGTGGAAAAGGCTGATAAGAAACCGCAACCCCATATAGATATGGGAAAAGCGAGAGAAAAAGATGATTTTATTTTAAATACACACAAATACAATGCTAGCAAGCACAGCTGTACTGTATTTGTATTTATCAAATTAATGGCTTTATTTATTTATTTGTTTATAAATTTGGTCATATTTTAAAAAATGATATTGAATGTAAAAAAAAAATACCACACACATAGCTGTAAATATGATTTTATTCCAAATACACACAAATAGAAAGCTATCAAACACAGCTGTATTTGTATATATCAAGTTAATGGCATTATTTATTTATTTTTTTATATTTGGTATTTGGTTATTTTGAAGATTTATAATGAATTTACAAATAAAATACCAAACATAGCTGCAAATACAATTTTATTAAAAATACACTCAAATACAAATCTACCAAACACAGCTGTACTGTATATAACTATCAAGTTAATGGCTTCATTTATTTATTTGTTAATAAATTTGGTTGTACTGATAATAATCTTGAATGTAAAAAAAAAATACCAAACTCATAGCTGTAAATACGATTTTATTCGAAATACATACGAATGCAAAGCTAGCAAACATAGCTGTATTTGTATTTATCAAGTTAATGGCATTATTTATTTACTTTTTTATATACGGTATTTGATAATATTGAAGAATTATAATGAATTTAAAAAGAAAATGCCAAACCCATAGCTGTAAATGTGATTTTATTTGAAATACACACAAATACAAAATTAGCAAACACAGCCTTACTGTATTTGTATTTATCAAGTTAATGGCTTTATTTATTTATTTGTTTACATTTTTGGTCATATTGAAAACATATATTGAATTTAAGAAAAAGATACCAAAGACATACCGGTAGCTGTTAATGTGATTTTATTCAAAGTAGTGTAAGAATTAGGCATCACGCAGCATTAGAAGAGGGATAAGAACCACCTCTCAGTTTATTCCTGCCCGCCATATTGTCTAGTGCTTTCGTCTGCTCTCTTGTTGTGTTCACAAATTACTGACATTACTATGCCTTCCAAGCATGTTAGTGATAGTTCTGATGGCAGAGCCACTAAGAAAAGAAAAGCTATCACCATGGAAATTAAAACTGAAGTGGCAAAGTGTCTAACTGTGCTGAAAAGGGAGAATCTTCTACGAACACTGGCCACAATCTTGGATTAGCCCATACGACCATGGTCACGATCATCAAACCACTTGAGTAAAAGTAAGCAATACAGTACCTACAGTTATGTATAATATTTTTATGTTTATAAGTGCAGTTATATTATAAAGTATATTACAATGAGAACTTATAATACAGTATTTTTTGTTTAATTATGTACTGTACTGTACGTTCTTTTGCATCTCCAGACTCACCTGCCCCAGTCTCCCCAGCAGCTGGCTCTCCAGCTTCTTCCCAATAAGCGAGTCTTTCCCTCCCTATGCAAGCAAACCACATGAGTAAAATAATAAAGTATCTACAGTTTCGTACTATACAGCATTATTGTAATGTAAAACAGTACAGATATTTTTATGTGTATAAGTGTTGTTTTATTATACAGAACTTGTATCATACAATGAGAACTTTATTTCTATAGATTAATGTTAATTTAAGGGTAAGCAATATTATTAAGATTAGTTTTAGAATTGTTTTTATCATAGGTTACGACCATATATTTTTTAACAATGTTTTAAATCATTTATTTTTAATATAGGTTGGGGGACCCAGGTTCGAATTTAAGTCTTTTCTGACTTACATCAAAATCCTCTTTAAGTCATGAGCAAGGAACGGAACCCTGACGTTAAACGAGGCCCCACTATATATATATATATATATATATATATATATATATATATATATATATATATATATATATATATATATATATATATATATATATATATATATATAGCAATCCCTCGCTCTATTGCGGTTCACCTATCGTGGATTCGCTGTATTGCGGATTAAAAAAAAAAAAAAATTAAGATTATTGAGACGCCAGGATGGGCCAAAAAATGATAAAATAAAACAGCCTTTATCAGGCTGTAAAGAGAAACAGAGATGGAGAGTGTAATGACCTGTCAGATGTGAAGGGATTATAAAAGATGTGTAATGAATATCCAGCTCTCTGCTGGGTTTTAATATACCTCTGCATTACTTTCATGATGTATATTCCAATAATTCTTTTTAGATATTATTATTATTATTATTATTATTATTATTATTATTATTATTATTATTATTATTATTATTATTATTATTATTGGCAACAATAATTTTCCTTTGATGATGATTGTGGAGATTATTATTATTATTATTATTATTATTATTATTATTATTATTATTATTATTATTATTATTAAGGGCTCATCATTGTTTGTACATCTGTTGGTTTATTTACTTTAATAACTGTGTACAGTGCCCCTCCCTAGTTGACTGGGACAAAGATTGTGTGGGGGGTTGGGTAGAATAGAATATTGGAGAGAGAGAGAGAGAGAGAGAGAGAGAGAGAGAGAGAGAGAGAGAGAGAGAGAGAGAGAGAGAGAGAGAGAGAGAGAGAGAGAGAGAGAGAGAGAGAGGCATCTTAATTAACTCTTATTCATTCAACCAAAACTACATTATTTATTGAAAAAATAATGGTTTAATTACAAATTCGTAATAATAATGATAATAATAATAATAATAATAATAATAATAATAATAATAATAATAATAATAATAATAATAATCTCCACATTCATCATCAAAGGAAAACTATTGTTAAAAATAATAATAATAATAATAATAATAATAATAATAATAATAATAATAATAATAATAATAATAATAATAATAATAATAAGATCTAAGGAGAATTTTTGGAATAGACATCATGAAAGTAATGCTGAGGTATATTAAAACCCAGCAGAGTTGAATATTCATTGCACATCTTTGATAATCCCTTCACATCTAACAGGTCATTACAACGGTGATAATTAATAAAGTTTCAAAAATTTAAGATCAAACCAGAACTCGTAATGGGTAATGGATTTAAGCTTGATAAATTTAGGTTCAGAAGGGAAATTGGTGAAAATTGGCTTGGTAATACCGTAGAGTATCATGCATGGAACAGGCTTCCTAGTAGTATAATAAATTATATATATATATATATATATATATATATATATATATATATATATATATATATATATATATATATATATATATATATATATATATATATATATATATATATATATATATATATATATATATATATATATATATATACATACAGTGTTCCCCTGGTTATTCGCGTTTCTTGGTTCGCTTTCTCACTGTACCGTGGTTTTCTTTTGGATAAATTATTATTTTATTTTATGGGTATATGCAAAAATATTAAAATATTAAGAAAAAAAAAATTCAGTATTTAAATTTTTTTATTGAAAAAAACATATTTCATTATCTAATTGATAAAAAAAAATTATTTCCCAGCCTACGACTAATAAAACAGTAAAAATAGTAAAAAACAAATTTAGATTGATAGATAGATTGATACATTTATTGACCACCTCTTTTGAAAAGTATTATCTTTACAAAAGGAATATTTGGTCCAAATTACAATGAATAAATACAATAGATTTTGTACAATCATCAAATAAGTAAATGATTTTCAAATTAATATACATTGTACTAATAACTGAATGATATACGTATGTACAGTATAACTCACGGTATTGCATCATACAAAATAGTGTTCGATAGCGTACAATGTATTGGGGTCGCAGCTACGTGAGCTAGCATATATATTTATATTTCCAGTAGTTTCATGAGTTTATTGATTAAAAAAAACATATTTCTTAGCCTAAGAATAATAAAACAGTAAAAAAATAGTAAACAGTATTGCACCACGTAAGATACGATACCGGTATCAGTGTTTCGGAAAATGCAAAGGCTCTCACCTATGTGACCTAGTGAATATTAAAATTTTCATTATTTTATTGATAAAACAAGTATTTCCTAGCCTAAGAATAATAAAACTGTAAAAAATAGTAAAAAAACATAAATTTAGATATACGTACTTACAGTGTAACTCACAGTATTGCATCATGCGATATATGTAGTGTCCGCTGGCTAGTACAGTGGTAACGCGATGGCTTCGCATTCACGAGGTCGAAAGATCGGTTCCCGTCCAAGACCGAGAGTTTAAGCTGTTTACTGGCAGGAACTGCTGTGGTTGGACACCACAGTGGGGGGTTGGGGCTTGCCCTGGCTGACGAATACCCATTGTATTGAAAATGGAAATAAAGTTTGTTTGTTTGTTTGATAGCTACGTGAGCTAGCATATACATAAATTTAGATATACGTACGTACGTACAGTATAACTCACAGTATTGCTTCATGCGAAATAGTGTCCGATAGCTACGTGAGCTAGCATATATATTTATATTTCCAGTAAGTTCAAGATTTTATTGATAAAAAAACGTATTTCTTAGCCTAAGAATAATAAAATAGTAAAAAATAGTAAACAGTATTGCACCATGTAAAATACAATACCGGTATCAGTGTTTCGGAAAACGCGAAGGCTCTCACCTGCGTGACCTAGTGAATATTAAAATTTTCATTATTTTATTGATAAAAGAAGTATTTCCTAGCCTAAGAATAATAAAACAGTAAAAAATAGTAAAGCACATAAATTTAGATATACGTATGTACAGTATAACTCACAGAGGGTTAGAGTAAGACACTCAGTGTCTGAATGGAGAAGAGTTAGTAGTGGAGTTCCACAGGGTTCAGTTTTAGGGCCACTTTTGTTCCTTGTATATGTAAATGACCTACCAGAGTCTGTAAATTCATTCATGAATATGTTTGCAGATGATGCAAAGATTGTGAAGAAAGTAAAAAACGAGAACGATGGTAGAGAACTTCAGGAGGATCTAAATAATCTGCATGAGTGGTGAGAAAAGTGGCTAATGAAATTCAATACTTCAAAATGTAAGGTAATGAGAATGGGTACAAGTGCAAGAAGGCCCAAGCTTGACTACTCGGTGGCTGGAGTACAACTTCAAGAGACAGAAAATGAGAGAGATCTAGGAGTAAACATACTGGCAGATTTGTCTCCAGAAATACATATAAATGGCATAGTAAGGGCAGCATATGCATTCTTATCAAATGTAAGGGTAGCCTTCAGGCACATGGACAAGGAAATGTTCAGAAATATTTATGTAACCTATGTGAGGCCAAAACTCGAATATGCAGCCCCCTTTTGGAATCTGCACTTGAAAAAGCACATAGCTAAGCTTGAAAAAGTTCAAAGACATGCCACGAAACTGGTGCCAGAAATACGCAATCTCAGTTATGATGAGAGGCTGAGGGAATTAGACTTACCATCACTCGAAGCTAGAAGAGTGAGGGGGGATATGGTGACAGTCTTTAAATTCCTTCATGGTTATGATAGAGTGGATAGGGATCGATATTTTGATATGGCTGGCTCTAGAACTAGAGGTCATAGTTTGAAGCTTGGTAAGAAAACTTCTTTGCAGGATGTAAGGAAATACTTTTTCAGTGTAAGAGTAGTTGATAATTGGAATTGGCTAAGCGAGGAAGTAGTTAATGCTATCTCAATCCATAGTTTTAAGGACAGGTATGATAAGTATCACTAAGTCTAAAATGGAACCGATGAGGAGACGGGAAGATACGAGCTTTGGGCTCTTTCCCGTAAACACAATTAGGTAATCACAGTATTGCATCAAGTGATATATGTAGTGTCCGATAGCTACGTGAGCTAGCATATATATTTATATTTCCAGTAGCTCTCACCTACGTGAGATAGTTCATGTTTTTTAACAGTGCAGGGAGGGTTTATACCGTACGTAAACTTAAAAAGAATTGTAAGTGAGTATGTCATGTAATAACCACTTCATTCACCGTAATTTTATCTATCACTTTAATATGAATGTACGTTGCATGCTGTTATTTATGAAGTAAAGGGTGGTTTGTTAATAGTACAGGGAGGGTTTATACAGTGTAAACGTAAAAATATATTAGAATATCTATGTACATATAGGCTGATCCTACTCCGCGGATTTCCTGGTTCGCACCGGGTCCCGGAACCAAACTACCGTGAAAAGGGGGTGAACACTGTGTATATATATATATATATATATATATATATATATATATGTATGTATGTATGTATGTATGTATGTATGTATGTATGTATGTATGTATGTATGTATGTATGTATGTATGTATGTATGTATGTATGTATGTATGTATGTATGTATGTATGTATGTATGTATGTATGTATGTATGTATGTATGTATGTATGTATGTATGTATGTATGTATGTATGTATGTATGTATGTATGTATGTATGTATGTATGTATGTATGTATGTATGTATGTATGTATGTATGTATGTATGTATGTATGTATGTATGTATGTATGTATGTATGTATGTATGTATGTATGTATGTATGTATGTATGTATGTATGTATGTATGTATGTATGTATGTATGTATGTATGTATGTATGTATGTATGTATGTATGTATGTATGTATGTATGTATGTATGTATGTATGTATGTATGTATGTATGTATGTATGTATGTATGTATGTATGTATGTATGTATGTATGTATGTATGTATGTATGTATGTATGTATGTATGTATGTATGTATGTATGTATGTATGTATGTATGTATATATATATATATATATATATTTATATAATGATGATGATGATCTTTTCTTATCGTAATCCTCTTTGTACTCGTGAAAGAAGTGTAAAAAAAAAATAAGGAAAAAATATATATATATATATATATATTTTTAAAGGTGTTCCTACTTCGCGGAAATTCACCTATCGCGGCCGGTCCCGGAACCGAACCCCCGCGATAAACGAGGGATTGCTGTACATATATATATATATATATATATATATATATATATATATATATATATATAATATATATATATATATATATATATATATATACAACAAACGAGTTAGGCTCCAGAAGTCTGTTCATAAGTGAAATTGTTTGTTGGTTGTGTTGAAGTAAAGAAAAAACTGCTGTACAGTACATACATATGCAGTACTCTTCAGTACTTAGGCTAAAGACGCTTAATTACTACATAAAACATAAAGTATGCCGCATTGAAAATTTTTTTATACAGTAATGATACAGTACAGGACAGTAATACATATGATTGTAGCTGAAAAATGTTCATAACTCGGTTGTTCCTAAGTAGGGGAGCCTCTCAGACACTCCCAACTAATGCACGAGCTAGGTTCCAGAAGTCTATTTGTAAGCAGAATTATTCGTAAGTTGTTTTTAGGCAAATAAAAAAAAGTACTATGCATTACGTACATATGCAGTACTGCAAAGAATTTGGGCTAAAGACACATAAGTACTACATGAAACATAAAGTGTATAGTAATAATGAATATTGATACAGTATTAATAATGTAAGAATACAGTAAAAAACAGTAATGCATACATTAATAAGTAGATAATAGGTATGTGTTTTTTATATATGTGCATGTTTGTAGCTTGGTTGTTCGTAATCAGGAGAGCTTCTATATATGTATATATACAAGGGGTCCCCATAGAATGGCGTTCTGAGTTACATTGTTTCACCGTTATGCCGGAGGCCAAACAATAATAAATCAGTATTAATAAATTAGTTTTTCTACCTACATGGCTGGTGCAGTAAGTTCAGTTGGCATGTCTGAACAGTTTGTGAGTGTGACGGACGAATACCAAGCAAGCAGCACAGTTGTATTCGAATTTATCAAGTTAATGGCTTTATTTATTTATTTGTTTATGCATTTGATTATATTGCATTTAAAAAAAATACCAAACACAAGCTGTAAATATGGTTTTATACGAAATAGTTTGTTGAGGCTGTAACCAATAATGTAGTTGCCCTGTGGAGGTGGAGGCTGAAGATGTAAAAGAGATTTTGGAATCTCATGGCAAGGAGTTATCCGCCGAGGACCACACTAAACTGGAGAAACAGATGAATGAGGAGGAAGAACTACCAAGCCTATAGCCCAAGAGATTCACAACCAGAGAATTGGAAGAAAAGTTTGCCCTGATGGAGGAAGTGTTGGCAAAGCTCAAGACTCAAGACCTCAATGTTGCCAGGTATACCAAGGTCGGGAGAGGAATCAATGATACCCTGCGGTGTTACAAGGAAATATATGAGAAGAAGAAGAGGGCATCCTTCCAGACTCACCTCGATCAGTTCTTCGTGAAGGTAGAGCCCCCAGCAAGAGATCCTGTACCTTCTACCTCAGGTGCCTCTACGTCTATAGATTCACCTGCACCAGTACCTCCATTATGTTCTTTTGCGTCTCCACACTCACCTACCCCAGTCTGCTCAGCATCTGCCTCTCCACCTTCCACTTCCCTATAAGCCAGTCTCTCTCTCTCCCTTGCAACGCCTCTTCCAGTGTAAAAGCTGACCGCGAGTAAAGGTAAGCAATATTGTACTGCATACTGTTCTGTACTGTACTGTCGTGTAATTTTACTATTTTTATTCTTCAGATTACACATGTAAAGGTATGCAATACTGTTATGTTTAGTTTCACTTTTTTGTCTTAGATAAAGAACTTTGAATTTTTTTTTCTGTTTTAGAGGATTCATTTTTGACATTAGTTTGTTGTCCGAGATTTGAATTTAGGTCTTTTCTGACTTACGTCAAAATCTCCTTTAAGTCAGCTGTCAGGAACAGAACCCTGATGTTAAACGAGGACCCCATATATATATATATATATATATATATATATATATATATATATATATATATATATATATATATATATATATATATATATATATATGTGTGACACCGGGGCAGGCAGAAACTGCCCTCATCAATAAAAGCCCGGGCACGAGAAAATACCAAGACGAAGGAAAAGAAAAAGGTTAAGGACAAGGCAGAGATGAGGTAATATCACACAAAGGAAAATGACAGACAGAAAAAAACATTCAAAATATAGAGGACCCAGAGATATGGAAGACTAGGCTCTGAGATGACGATTGATCTGCTTTTTGAAGGATGAAAGGTCATAAGAATTAGGAAAGACAAAAGGAGGAAGAGAGTTCCAGAGCCTGGAGGTAGATGGGAAGAAGCAGTCGCTGCACCAACCAATCCATGAGCTACAAATCTCCACACATTACCTGTGAGATGAGGCCGCTTGGCGAGTGTTACGCGGCTTCGGCAGTGGAGAAGGAATGCAACTCGCCAACTTATCAGAGCAGCGATGGAAGTACTAGCGATAGGAAAGCGAAAGGGAAGATACTTTACGGCGAAGAGAGAGAGAGAATCCAGATTAGAAGTAAGAGAAGGATCATTAATGAGTCTGACTGCCTTAGATTCAACCCTATCAAGAAGATAAGTATAAGAAAAGTAACCTCAGATGTGAGAGCAGTAGTCTAAGCAGGGACGGATAAGACCTTTGTAAATTTTAAGCAACTGCAAAGAGGAAAAGTAATGACGAAAACGAAACAAACCCCCCTATTTTTTGGATGAAGATTTAGAAATTTGGATTATGTGATTCCTCCAAGACAAGTTAGAGGCTATATGGATTCCTAATATGTCAATAGAGTTAAGAGGGTAAATTTCATTAGTTTCAAAGACAATAGGGTTATCAGGAGGAGAAGAAAATAAAGAGATAGCCAGAAACTGTGTTTTGGAGGCATTGAATTTAAGTAAATTTTGAGTGCCCCACTCAGATACTCTCTGCAAATCGGAGTTAAGAGGGACACGAGATTGATTACGAGTAACAGATGAAGGTTGTGAAGAAAAGGCAGAGGAAAAGTGAAGGGTAGAATCATCAGCAAAGACATGAAGAAGAGAGGAAGATGGGGATTGTAGAAGATCATTGATGAAGAGAAGGAAGAGAGTAGGTGAAAGAACAGAGCCCTGAGGAACATCACTGGTAACAGAGAAAGGGCTAGATGTCGCGCCGTCAACAACTACAGATATAAAACGATCAGTAAGAAAACTGGAAATCAGAGAACAGAAAGAAGGGGTATATAGGCAGGGAGTTTGGCCAACAGAGCCTTGTGCCAGACTCTGTCAAAAGCCTTAGAGATATCAAGGGCGACGACAAAGGATTCCCCATAGTTGCTCAGAGAAGATGACCATAAATGAGTAAGGTAGGACAGGAGATCTCCAGTGGATCTTGCCTGGCGGAAGCCATACTGGTGATCGGAGATAAGTGAGTTAGATTCAAGGCGTTTCAAGAGGTGAGAATTGAGCAGCAAAGTATCAAAAACTTTAGCAATAGAGGAGGTTAGGGCAATAGGTCAGTAGTTTGAAGGAATAGAACGGTCACCCTTCTTAGGAACAGGTTGAACTAGAGCATGCTTCCAAGATGAAGGATAGATACTGCTTGACAGACTGACCTGAAAAAAACGGCAAAGCATGGGAGCCAGTTCATCTGCAAACTCTTTAAGAACTTTGCAGGGATACCATCGGGACCAGATGCCTTGTTCGTCTTTAGAGAGCAAAGAACCTTATGAACTTTGCGTGAAGAAAGGATAAGGGAAGGCATAGGGTTAGAGAGAGGTAAAGATTGATCAACAGCTGCTCTGGAATTGTTTATAGAAGAGTTGGCAGAAAAATGAGAGCCAAATAGAGTGGCTTTGCCAGTGGGAGAGCAAACTATGGAACCATCAGAACGAATGAGAGGGGGAAAGCTTGAGTTACAGTAGTATTTGGAGAGGTTTTTGGCTAAGGACCAGAAGCATTTGTCAGTGGGAAAGGAGTTAAGGTTATCAACTTTCCTTCTTATAAAGGAAGCCTTAGACCTACAAATCTGAGCAGTGCAGCAATTCCTAGCTATAATAAAAGCAGAGCGAGTTAAATTGGAAGGAGAGGCTTGGTAAGATCGGTGAACACGATTTCTAGCCTGGATAGCCATGGAGCAGTCACGGTCAAACCAAGGTTTAGGGGGAAAGAAAATTTTTGTAGAAGAGGGGATGTACGCCTCCATTCCCACGGTCATGATCTCGGCAACTTTTAGAGCTACCTGATCAGGGTTGCGGGACCGAAAGCAGTAGTCATCCCATGGGAAGTCTAAGAGAAAGCTACGCAAATTTTCATGTTGGGTATGCTCGAAGTGCCAAGGGCAGCGCAGAGTAGGAGTAATTGGCGGTATGGGAACGAAAATGGAAGAGACTGAGATCGTAAAGTGGTCAGACTTACCAAGAGTGGAAAGCACATAATATATATATATATATATATATATATATATATATATATATATATATATATATATATATATATATATATATATATATATATATATATATATATATATATATATATATATATATATATATATATATATATATATATATATATATATATATATATATATATATATATATATATATATATATATATATATATATATATATATATATATTAAACTTTTTACTGGTGTCCATCTTCTTAGTTATATATATATATATATATATATATATATATATATATATATATATATATATATATATATATATATATATATATATATATATATATATATATATATATATATATATATATATATATATATATATATATATATATATATATATATATATATATATACACAGTAATCCCTCGCTATTTCGCAGTTCACATATCGCGGATTCACTGTATCGTGGATTTATTTTTATTTATTTATATATTTTTATTTATTTTTATTTTTTTAAAATTATTGTGACACCAGGATGAGCCAAAAAATGATAAAATAAAACAGCCTTTATCACGCTGTAAAGAGAAACAGAGATGGAGAGTTTAATGACCTGTCAGATGTGAAGGGATTATAAAAGATGTGTGATAAATATCCAGCTCTCTTCTGGATTTTAATATACCTCTGCATTACTTTCATGATGTCTATTCCAATAATTCTCCTTAGATCTTATTATTATTATTATTATTATTATTATTGGCAACAATAACTTTCCTTTGATGATGATTGTGGAGATTATTATCATTATTATTATTATTATTATTATTATTATTATTATTATTATTATTATTATTATTATTATTATTAAGGGCTCATCATTGTTTGTACATCTGTTGGTTTATTTACTTTAATAATTGTGTACATTGCCCCTCCCTAGTTGGCTGAGACAAAGAGAGCGTGGGGGGTTGGGTAGAATAAAATGTTGGAGAGAGAGAGAGAGAGAGAGAGAGAGAGAGAGAGAGAGAGAGAGAGAGAGAGAGAGAGAGAGAGAGAGAGAGAGAGAGAGAGAGAGAGAGAGACATCTTTAATTAACTCTTGTTCATTGAACCAAAACTACATTATTTATTGTAAAAATAATGGTTTAATTACAAATTCGTAATAATAATGATTTTAATAATAATTATAATACTAATAATAATAATAATAATAATAATAATGATAATAATAATAATAATAATAATAATAATCTCCACAATCATCATCAAAGGAAAATTATTGTTAAAAATAATAATAATAATAATAATAATAATAATAATAATAATAATAATAATAATAATAATAATAACAATAATAACAATAATAATAATAATAATAATAAGAGCTAAGGAGAATTTTTGGAATAGACATCATGAAAGTAATGCAGAGGTATATTAAAAGCCAGCAGAGAGCTGGATATTCATTGCGCATCTTTTATAATCCTTTCTCATCTGACAGGTCATTACACTCTCCATCTCTGTTTCTCTTTACAGCCTGATAAAGGCTGTTTTATTTTATAATTTTTTGCCTGTCCTGGTGTCATAATCATCTTTAATTATTTTATTATTTTTTTTTTTAGGCTTTCCTACTTTGCGGAAATTCACCTATCACTTGAACCGCGAAATAGCGAGGGATTACTGTATATATATATATATATATATATATATATATATATATATATATATATATATATATATATATATATATATATATATATATATATATATATATATATATATATATATATATATATATATATTTGACTAAGAAGATGGAAAACAGTAAAAGGTTTAATATATATATATATATATATATATATATATATATATATATATATATATATATATATATATATATATATATATATATATATATATATATATATATATATATATATATATATATATATATATATATATATATATATATACCTTTTTCCTTATATACGCGATTTCTTTATCCGCGACATTGCAGTAACGCACCCGAAAAATAATAGTAAAACACTCGGATTTTTTTTTTTTTTTTTTTTTAGATTATTGTGACACCTGGATGGACCAAAATATGATAAATTAAAACAGCCTTTATCAGGCTGTAAAGAGAAACAGATGGAGAGTGTAATGACATGTCAGATGAGAAGGGATTATAAAAGATGTGTAATGAATATCCAGCTCTCTGCTGGGTTTTAATATACCTCTGCATTACTCTCATGATGTCTATTCCAAAAATTCTCTTTAGATCTTATTATTATAATTATTTTTATTATTACTATTATTATTATTAATATTATTATTAATAATAATTTTCCTTTGATGATGTTGTTGAGATTATTATTATTATTATTATTATTATTATTATTATTATTATTATTATTATTATTATTATTATTATTATTATTAATATCATTAATATTACGAATTTGTAATTAAACCATTATTTTTACAATAAATAATGTAGTTTTGGTTGAATGAACAAGAGTTAATTAAAGATCTCTCTCTCTCTCTCTCTGCCAGAAAATTTAACCCTCAATCCAATACCAGGCACTACGAAGACTCGTCTGTCAGGACTTTCTACAGAGGACGAGATGTCAATTCCAGACACAATAACTATCACTCTTAATATGATCGTCGAAATAACTACTTGGGCGCTCAAAACTTCAGACACTCTCATCGTCAACACCGAGGCTGGCAAACCAGCAAGGAAGAAGTCCCCAATACCAGTATCATCCTCACCCCTATAATGCATAGCTACCAACAAGTCCCATGAAAAAATATGACCATCTAAAAGTTGAGCATCTAAATGCACAATCATTAATAGGAAATTTTAATCAGATAGAGGCCCACATATTGAGCCGAGACATTGACGTAATGTGTATTAGCGAGTCATGGCTTCTCCCCCTTGCAGCTAATCGTTTCATAGATATATCTGGTTATTCAATATATCGCAGTGATGCAGGAATGGGTGGAGGTGTTTGTATGTACGTGAAGGAAGACCTCAAGGTGAATGTCTTAACTACTACACTCGAGAGGCCTGATAACATGGAAGATATTTGGTTGAGTATCCAGTATAGAAACCTTCCTTCTTTTATAATTGGGTGTGTTTATTGTCATCCACATGCACTCTATAACTCTTTTACATATTTAAGTGATGTCTTTACTACAATGTGTTTACGCAATAAACCCCTTTTGATTTTAGGTGACTTTCACGATGATCAGTTTCTCTCAGATAACAAAATTGGAAAAATAACCCAATCCCTACATTTAACCCAGATGATTAAAAAAGCCACCCGCATTACATCTACTTCCTCAACATTAATAGACTTGGCTATTACAAACAGACCTAATTTTATTATCCACTCTGATGTTCTTTCAAGCCCTGTAGGTGATCACGAGCTTCTCACCATCACTATCAATGTAAGGAAAGGAAGGAAACCTCCAGAAATTAGAACATTTTGGTCGTTAAGAAATTACTCTCAAAATTATTTTTGTGACCTTCTTCTAAATGATACAGATGCTTTAATTTATATTCTACGTACTGATAATGTCAATAACCAAGTTTCCCTTTTCACGAGCACTTTTATTGAATGTTTAAATTCTTGCGCTCTTTTTGTAACAAAAGAGATTAAGCGGCCCTACGCTCCTTGGATTGATGATCAAATAAAGGAGGCGATAAAAAACAGAAACAATGTGCATAAAGTGTTTAAGCTAAATAGGTTAGACCCCATGGCTGAAAGTATCTATCAAAAACAAAAAAGAAAGTAAAAAATATGATATCCATTAGTAAATCGAACTACTTTAAAGAACAATTTTTGAAAAGTAAGGGCAACATTAAGGGTACATGGAACGTTATAAAGAAAATAATTCCTGGAAATATAAAATCATCTGGATTGCTAGGAGATTCAGAAACTGAGCTCAAAAATAAAGTGGAGGAATTTAACAAACACTTTGCCATGATAGGAGAAAACACTTTCAGGAAATCCCAAGAAAACCCGATAGATTCTAATTCACTTATGAATAATCGTCCTTCATTACCATCAAGAAACTTGAATAAATTTAGGCCACAACCAGTCGACATCAACACTTTAATACTGACCATTAAGAGTTTAAACGCAACAAACTCTTATGGCTCTGACGGGATACCTTTTCGATTCTTGGTCGATTCCTTACCCGTTACCATTTACTATATCCTTATAATTATGAATACATCCATTGTAACAGGTGTTCATCCGGATTTTTGGAAGCATTCTATTGTGGCCCCAGTTTTTAAAAACGGAGATGCTGAAAATGTTGGAAACTACAGACCTATTTCTCTATTGCCCATCCTCTCAAAGATACTAGAAAAAATAATTGCGAACCAATTGATTGATTTTCTCGAATCTAATTAATTGCTTGCAAAAAACTAACATGGCTTCCGACCAAATCTTTACACTGAAACAGCTTTGCTCTCAGTTACCAATAAAATTTATGAAAACGTTGAAAACAAGAAAATATCCCTACTCTTGCTTCTTGATCTCTCTAAAGCATTTGATAGCGTCAACCATCAAATTTTACTCAAAAAATGCGAAGATTTGAATATTGATTCACTTTGGTTTGAAAACTATCTTGAAAATCGAGTTCAGTCAGTACGCATTGGATCAGCCATATCCTCTCCTCAGAAAATAAAGTTTGGAGTCACTCAGGGATCGATCTTGGGGCCTTTACTATTTCTTTTTTACATAAATGATCTGCCTATATATATTCGTGACTGCCTCCTTGTTATATACACTGATGACACTCGGATCTTACTGACAGGAGAGATTGATAAAACTAATGAATTGCTACAAAAAGCGAAAGAGGTTCTAATTAGTGCTAAAGCTTATTACAATAAGAATGGGCTCCTTTTAAACGAGAGCAAAACTCAACTCATTTTCTTTGGCTCAAGGCAGTACATATCCCATATTCCAAATAATATCAGTTTAAGACTCGGCGATGTCACACGTTCCATCACAAAGCGTCAAAAACCTTGAAGTACATATGGACAACTTTTTAACTTTCAATGTTCATATCAATGAATTGCAGAAAGAGGTTACCGGTACACTTCTCTTTATTAACCGTGTAAGTGATAGTTTCAACTTTGAATGTCGAGTCATGGTGGTGCAGTCCTTGGTACTTTGTATCTTAAACTACTGCTTGAGAGTTTGGGGCTCAACTAATAAGACACAAATGGGCAGAGTAAGTAAAATGCAGAACTTCGCTGCTAAGGTTGCTGTAGGGGGTGCTCGCAAACATGACCATGTTACCCCAATATATGATAAATTAAAATGGCTCCGAATGGATGAGAAATACATTTATGAAATGTGCCTTTTAATCTTCGAATGCATCACAAGTTTATTCCCGACTGGCTCTTCACTTTGCCAACTGTAGCTCAGATTCGTGGGGAAAGATTCAACACTAGAAGTCTGGACACCCTTTATATCCCAAGAACAAACACTGATACAGGAGCTAGAGCATTATATGTTATTGGACATAAACTATGGAATCAATTACCACATAACATAAGATGCAGTCAGACAATATCCTCTCTCAAAGGCCACCTTATGAAACTTCTATTGAGGGATTAAGCTTCGTCTTATGCGATGTTAGTCGATGTCCTCTTTGAAAAATAACCTCGTGAAATTTTATTCAAGGACTAAGCTTTGTTCTGTCTTATCTTTTTATACTTTATCATTATTATTACTTTTGTATGTTATGTGATGGCGGGGAAATTGTATACAGTCCTTTTATCTATGACATTAATGTAATATCCTCTTAATAATCTGCTTATAATTACGTTTATATAACTATTGTATTGTACCTATTATAACCATTATTATTGATGGAATAAAGAATTTTGACTTTGACTCTCTCTCTCTCTCTCTCTCTCTCTCTCTCTCTCTCTCTCTCTCTCTCTCTGCTCTCTCTCTCTCTCTCTCTCTCTCTCTCTCTCTCTCTCTCTCTCTCTCTCTCTCTCTCTCTCTCTCTCTCTCTCTCTCTCTCTCTCTCTCTCTCTCTCTCTCTCTCTCTCTCTCTCTCTCTCTCTCTCTCTCTCTCTCTCTCTCTCTCTCTCTCTCTCTCTCCAACATTCTATTCTACCCAAAAGTTTTTTAGTCTTGCTTTGGTTATTTATAATTCTTATTTTATCTTTGTATACATTTGCAGATAGAGGTTCGTTCTCCTGCATCCTCCTCCTCTTCTACCACATAAGTTACTTGCTCACTGCCACCATGCATGTCCCTGTGTACTGTATAACTGTTGCCCACTGCAGAATAGAGTAAAGTATAGTAATGTATTTTAATTTCTAGCTGTAGAGTGAATATGAATATCTTTTGTATACTCCTAAAAATAGATACAGGGCTTCCTGCTTTGCTGTCTAGTAATAAAATATGTTTTTTACTTATCTTATATCTTTGGCATGGTGTGTCTATGTAAGGTTTGGAACGTATCTATGCCCTTTATCATTGTTTCCTATGGAAAATAACTCGTTTTTTCACGCAATTTTCCATTTACCCGACACTTCTGAGAACCTATCTAGGTCGTTATTCTGAGTACTAGGTGTATCTATATATATATATATATATATATATATATATATATATATATATATATATATATATATATATATATTATATATATATATATATATATATATATATATATATATATATATATATATATATATAATATATATATATATATATATATATTCTGTGCTTTCCCCTCATGGTAAATCTGACCACTCTGTGATCTCAGTCTCTTCCATTTTCGCTCCCCTACCACCAATTCCTCCTACTCAGCGCCACCTTTGGTACTTCGAGCATACCCAATATGAAAATTTGCGTAACTTTCTCTTTGACTTCCCATGGGATGACTACTGCTTTCGGTCCCGCAACCCTGATCAGGTGGCTCTAAAAGTTGCCGAGATCATGACCGTGGGAATGGAGGCGTACATCCCCTCTTCTACAAAACTTTCTCTCCCCCTAAACCCTGGTTTGACCGTGCCTGCTCCATGGCTATCCAGGCTAGGAATCGGGTTCACCGATCTTACCAAGCCTCTCCTTCCAATTTAACTCGCTCTGCTTTTATTATAGTTAGGAATCGCTGTACTGCTCAGATTCGTAGGTCTAAGGCTTCCTTTATAAGAAGGAAAGTTGATGATCTTAATTCCTCTCCCACTGACAAATGCTTTTGTCCCTTAGCCAAAACCTCCCCAAAAACTTCTGTAACTCAAGCTTTCCCCCTCTCATTCGTTCTGATGGTTCCATAGCTTGCTCTCCCACTGACAAAGCCACTCTTTGGCTCTCATTTTTCTGCCAACTCTTCTATAAACAATTCCAGAGCAGCTGTTCCTCAATCTTTACCCCTCTCTAACCCTATGCCCTCCCTTATCCTTTCTTCACGCAAAGTTCATAAGGCTCTTCGCTCTCTAAAGACGAACAAGGCATCTGGTCTTGATGGTATCCCTGCAAAGTTCTTAAAGAGTTTGCAGATGAACTGGCTCCCTGCTTTGCCGTCTTTTTCACGTCATTCTGTCTAGCAGTATCTATCCTTCATCTTGGAAGCATGCTCTAGTTCAACCTGTTCCTAAGAAGGGTGACCGTTCTATTCCTTCAAACTACTGACCTATTGCCCTAACCTCCTCTATTGCTAAAGTTTTCGATACTTTGCTCAATTCTCACCTCTTGAAACGCCTTGAATCTAACTCACTTATCTCCGATCACCAGTACGGCTTCCGCAAGGCAAGATCCACTGGAGATCTCCTGTCCTATCTTACTCATTTATGGTCATCTTCTCTGAGGAACTATGGGGAATCCTTTGTCGTCACACTTGATATCTCTAAGGCTTTTGACAGAGTCTGGCACAAGGCTCTGTTGGCCAAACTCCCTGCCTATATAGCCCTTCTTTCTGTTCTCTGATTTCCAGTTTTCTTACTGATCGTTTTATATCTGTAGTTGTTGACGGCGCGACATCTAGCCCTTTCTCTGTTATCAGTGATGTTCCTCAGGGCTCTGGTCTTTCACCTACTCTCTTCCTTCTCTTCATCAATGATCTTCTACAATCCCCATCTTCCTCTCTTCTTCATGCCTTTGCTGATGATTCTACCCTTCACTTTTCCTCTGCCCTTTCTTCGCAACCTGCATCTGTTACTCATAATCAATCTCGTTTCCCTCTTAACTCCGATTTGCAGAGAGTATCTGAGTGGGGCACTCAAAATTTAGTTAAATTCAATGCCTCCAAGACACAGTTTCTGGCTATCTCTTTATCTTCTTCTCCTCCTGATAACCCTATTGTCTTCGAAACTAATGAAATTTACCCTCTTAACTCTATTGATATATTAGGAATCCATATAGCCTCTAACTTGTCTTGGAGGAATCACATAATCCAGATTTCTAAATCTTCATCCAAAAAATAGGGGGATTTGTTTCGTTTTCGTCATTACTTTTCCTCTTTGCAGTTGCTTAAAATTTACAAAGGTCTTATCCGTCCCTGCTTAGAACACTGCTCTCACATCTGAGGTTACTTTTCTTATACTTATCTTCTTGATAGGGTTGAATCTAAGGCAGTCAGACTCATTAATGATCCTTCTCTTACTTCTAATCTGGATTCTCTCTCTCTCTTCGCCGTAAGGTATCTTCCCTTTCGCTTTCCTATCGCTACTACTTCCATCGCTGCTCTGATGAGTTGGCGAGTTGCATTCCTCCTCCACTGCCGAGGCCGCGTAACACTCGCCAAGCGGCCTCATCTCACAGGTAATGTGTGGAGATTTGTAGCTTGTGGATTGGTTGGTGCAGCGACTGCTTTTTCCCATCTACCTCCAGGCTCTGGAACTCTCTTCCTCCTTCTGTCTTTCCTAATTCTTATGACCTTTCATCCTTCAAAAAGCAGATCACCTGTCATCTCAGAGCCTAGTCCTCCATATCTCTGGGTCCTCTGTATTTTGAATGTTTTTTCTGTCTGTCATTTTCCTTTGTGTGATATTACCTCATCTCTGCCTTGTCCTTAACCTTATTCTTTTCCTTTGTCTTGGTATTTTCTCGTGCCCGGGCCTTTATTGATTAGGGCAGTTTCTGCCTGTCCCGGTGTCACACTCATAAATATATATATATATATATATATATATATATATATATATATATATATATATATATATATATATATATATATATATATATATATATATATATATATATATATATATAATATATATATATATATATATATATATATATATATAATATATATATATATATATATATATATATATATATATATATATATATATGTATGTATGTATGTATGTATGTATGTATGTATGTATGTATGTATGTATGTATGTATGTATGTATGTATGTATGTATGTATGTATGTATGTATGTATGTATGTATGTATGTATGTATGTATGTATGTATGTATGTATGTATGTATGTATGTATGTATGTATGTATGTATGTATGTATGTATGTATGCATGCATGCATGCATGCATGCATGCATGCATGCATGCATGCATGCATGCATGCATGCATGCATGCATACATGCATGCATGCATGCATGCATGCATGCATGCATGCATGCATGCATACATACATACATACATACATACATACATACATACATACATACATACATACATACATACATACATACATACATACATACATACATACATACATACATACATACATACATACATACATACATACATACATACATAGATAGATAGATAGATAGATAGATAGATAGATAGATAGATAGATAGATAGATAGATACATAGATAGATAGATAGATAGATAGATAGATACATAGATAGATAGATAGATAGATAGATAGATAGATAGATAGATAGATAGATAGATAGATAGATAGATAGATATATAGATAGATAGATAGATATATATATATATATATATATATATATATATATATATATATATATATATATATATATATATATATATATATATATATATATATATATATATATATATATATATATATATATATATATATATATATATATATATATATATATATATATATATATATATATATATATATATATATATATATATATATATATATATATATATATATATATATATATATATATATATATATATATATATATATGGGGTCCTCGTTTAACATCAGGGTTCTGTTCCTGACAGCTGACTTAAAGGAGATTTTGACGTAAGTCAAAAAAGACCTAAATTCAAATCTCGGACCCCAAACTAATGTCAAAAATGAATCCTCTAAAACAGAAAAAAATTCAAAGTTCTTTATCTAAGAGAAAAATAGTAAAACTAAACATAACAGTATTGCTTACCTTTACTTGTGTAATCTAAACAATAAAAAGAGTAAAATTACACGACAGTACAGTACAGAACATTATGCAGTACAATATTGCTTACTTTACTCGTGGTCAGCTTTTACACTGGAATAGGCATTGCAAGGGAGAGAGAGACTGGCTTATAGGGAAGTGGAAGGTGGAGAGGCAGATGCTGAGCAGACTGGGGCAGGTGAGTGTGGAGAGGCAAAAGGACATAATGGAGGTTCTGGTGCAGGTGAGTCTATAGAGTTAGAGGCACCTGAGGTAGAGGGTGCAGGATCTTTTGCTGGGGGCTCTATCTTCACGAAGAACTGATCGAGGTGAGTCTGGAAGGATGCACTCTTCTTCTTCTCATATATTTCCTTGTAACACCGCAGGGTATCATTGATTCCTCTCCCGACCTTGGTGTACCTGGCAAAGTTGAGGTCTTGAGCCTCGAGCTTTGCCAACACTTCCTCTATCAGGGCAAACTTTTCTTGCAATTATCTGGTTGTGAATCTTTTGGGCTATAGGCTTGGTAGTTCTTCCTCCTCATTCATCTGCTTCTCCAGTTGAGTGAAGTCCTCGGCAGATAACTCCTTGCCATGAGATTCCAAAGTCTCTTTTACATCTTCAGACTCCACCTCCAGCTAGAGGTCCTTAATCAGCGCAACTACAGTATTGGTTACAGCCTCAACAAACTATTTCGCATAAAATCATATTTACGGCTTGTGTTTGGTATTTTTTTTTAAATGCAATATAATCAAATGCATAAACAAATAAATAAATAAAGCAATTAACTTGATAAATAGGAATACAACTGTGCTGCTTGCTTGGAATTCGTCCGTCACACTCACAAACTGTTCAGACATGCCATTTGAATTTACTGCACCAGCCATGTAGGTAGAAAAACTAATTTATTAATACTGATTTATTATTTTTTGGCCTCCGACATAACGGTGAAACGATGTAACTCAGAACGCCATTCTATGGGGACCTCTTGTATATATACATATATAGAAGTTCTCCTGATTACGAACAACCAAGTTACAAACATGCACATATATGAAAAACACATACCTATTATCTACTCATGTATTAATGTATGCAATACTGTTTTGTACTATATTGTTACATTATTAATACTGTATCAATATTCATTATTACTATATACTTTATGCTTCATGTAGTACTTATGTGTCTTTAGCCCAAATTCTTTACAGTACTGCATATGTATGTAATGTATAATACTTTTTTTTATATGCATAAAAACAACTTACGAATAATTCTGCTTACAAATAGACTTCTGGAAGCTAGCTCATGCATTAGTTGGGAGTGTCTGAGAGGCTCTCCTACTTAGGAACAACCAAGTGTTACGAACATTCACAGCTACAATCATAAACTTACCCATTATCTATCCATGTATTAACGTATGTATTACTGTCCTGTACTGTGTCATTACTGTATAAAATTTCATTCATACTGCATACTTTATGTTTTATGTAGTAGTTAAGCGTCTTTAGCCTAAGTACTGTAGAGTACTGCATATGTATGTACTGTACTGCAGTTTTTTTTTTTACTTCAACAAAACCAACAAACAATTTCACTTGTGAACAGACTTCTGGAGCCTAACTCGTTTGTTTTATATATATATATATATATATATATATATATATATATATATATATATATATATATATATATATATATATATATATATATATATATATATATATATATATATATATATATATATATATATATATATATATATATATATATATATATATATATATATTATATATATATATATATATATATATATATATATATATATATATATATATTATATATATATATATATATATATATATATATATATATATATATATATATATATATATATATATATATATATATATATATATATATATATATATATACATATACATACAGTGTTCTCCCGGTTATTCGCGTTTCTTGGTTCGCTTTCTCACTGTATCGCGGTTTTATTTTTGGATAAATTATTATTTTATTTTATGTGTATATGCAAAAATATTAGAATATTAAAAAAAAAAATTCTCAGTATTTTCTTCTTTTTTTTATTGAAAAAAAACATATTTCTTTATCTAATTGATAACAAAAATTTATTTCCCAGCCTACGAACAAAAAACAGTAAAAAACATAAATTTAGATAGATAGATAGATATATAGATAGATACGTTTATTGACCACCTATTTTGAAAAGTACAGTATAATCTTTACAAAAGTAATATTTGTTCCAAATTACAATGAATAAATACAATAGATTTTGTACTATCATCAAATAAGTAAATGAATTTTAAATTACTATACAATGTACTAATAACTGAATGATATACGTACGTACAGTATAACTAACAGTATTGCATCATGCGAAAGTGTTCGATAGCGTACAGTGTATTGGGGTTGCAGCTACGTGAGCTAGCATATATATGTATATTTCCAGTAGTTTCATGATTTTATTGATAAAAAAAACGTATTTATTAGCCTAAGAATAATAAAACAGTAAAAAATAGTAAAAAACATAAATACTAACAGTATTGCAACATGTAAAATACGATACCGCTATCAGCGTTTCAGACAAAGACTCGTTCAGTCTAACTCACGTGTGCGCCATTCACGTTGTGCTTATTAAACGTTTTGCTTGTGTTCGATAGCGTACAATGTATTGGGGTCGCAGCTATGTGAGCTAGCATATATATTTATTTCCAGTAGTTTCATGATTTTATTGATAAAAAAAAAAACGTATTTCTTAGCCTAAGAATAATAAAACAGTAAAAAATAGTAAAAAACATAAATGCTATCAGTATTGCAACATGTAAAATACGATACGCAATCTCAGTTATGATGAGAGGCTGAGGGAATTAGACTTACCATCACTCGAAGCTAGAAGAGTGAGGGGGGATATGGTGAGGGTCTTTAAATTCCTTCATGGTTATGATAGAGTGGATAGGGATCGATATTTTGATATGGCTGGCTCTAGAACTAGAGGTCATAGTTTGAAGCTTCGTAAGAAAACTTCTTCGCAGGATGTAAGGAAATACTTTTTCAGTGTAAGAGTAGTTGATAATTGGAATTGGCTAAGCGAGGAGGTAGTTAATGCTATCTCAATCCATAGTTTTAAGGACAGGTATGATAAGTATCACTAAGTATAAAATGGAACCGATCAGGAGACGGGAAGATACGAGCTTTGGGCTCTTTCCAGTAAACACAATTAGGTAATCACAATTAGGTAATCACCACTATCAGCGTTTCGGACAAAGGCTTCCACCATCTTCCATTGTCTCGCCTCGTTTGCGCCATTCACGTTGTGCTTATTATTATTAATATGTTTTGCTTGTCATTTTTTTACTCGCATATTTTAACCTTTGCAATGCCTCCCAAGCATCCTTCATCTTCTAAGGCTTCTTGTAGTGAGCCTAAGTGGCGAAGGAAAATGTTAACCATCGTAGATAAAGTGAAACTCTTAGATATGTTGAAAGAAGGAAAAAAGTTTGTGGATGTCGGCCGCTATTTTACGTAAATGTAAAAATTATTGTAAAATACTGTACCTATGTATATCACGTCATCATCACTTCATTCACGGTAAGTTTTCCTATCACTTTCATAAAAAATTACGTTGCTTGCTGTTGTTTATAATGTAAAGGGTGTTTTTTTAACAGTACTGGGACGGTTTATACAGTGTAAACGTAAAAATACATTAAAATATCTATGTACATATAGACTGATCCTACTCCGCGGTTTTCCTGGTTTGCGCCGGGTCCCGGAGCCGAACTACCGCGATAAGGGGATGAACACTGTATATATATATATATATATATATATATATATATATATATATATATATATATATATATATATATATATATATATATATATATATATATATATATATATATACTATGTTGCCTCGTTTAACGTCAGGGTTCCACTCCTTACTGCTGACTTAAGAGGATTTTGACGTAAGTCAGAAAAGACTTAAATTCGAACCTGGGTCCCCCAACCTATTTTAAAAATAAATGATTTAAAACATTGTTAAAAAATATATGCTCGTAACCTATGATAAAAAAAATTCTAAAACTAATCTTAATAATATTGCTTACCCTTAAATTAACATTAATCTATAGAAATAAAGTTCTCATTGTATGATGCAAGTTCTGTATAATAAAGCAACACTTATAAACATAAAAATATCTGTACTGTTTTACATTACAATAATGCTGTATTGTATGAAACTGTAGATACTATATTGTTTAACTCATGTGGTTTGCTTGCATAGGGAGGGAAAGATTGGCTTATAAGGAGGAAGCTATAGAGCCAGCTGCTGGGGAGACTGGGGCAGGTGAGTCTGGAGATGCAAAAGAACATACAGTACAGTACATAATTAAAAAAAAATACTGTACTATTAGTTCTCATTGTAATATACTTTATAATATAACTGCACATATAAGCATAAAAATATTATACATATCTGTAGGTACTGTATTGCTTACATTTACTCAAGTTGTTTGATGATTGTGGCCATGGTGGTATGGGCTAATCCAAGATTGCAGCTAGTGTTCGTAGAAGATTCTCCCTTTTCAGCACGGTTTGCCACTTTGCCACTTCAATTTTAATTTCCATTGTGATAGCTTTTCTTTTCTTAGTGGCTCTGCCATCAGAGCTATTACTAATATGCTTGGGAGTCATAGTAATGTCAGTAATTTGCGAACACAACAAGAGAGCAGACGAAAGCACTAGACAATATGGCGGGCAGGAATAAACTGAGCGGTGGTTCTTATTCCTCCTCTAATGCTGCGTGATGCCTGATTCTTACGCTACCACAACAGATTATTTTGAATAAAATCGTATTTACAGCTACCGGTATCTCTTTGGTATTTGTTTCTTAAATTCAAGATATATTTTCAATATAACCAAATATGTAAACAAATAAATAAATAAAGCCATTAGCTTGATAAATACAAATACAGTAGGGCTGTGTTTGCTAGCATTGTATTTGTGTGTATTTAAAATAAAATCATCTTCTTCTTCTCTCGCTTTTCCCATATCTATATGGGGTCGTGGTTTCTTATCAGCCTTTTCCACTCTCTCCTGTCCAATGCTTCCTCTCCACTGAGGTCCTTTTCTCTCAAGTCGTCCAGTATACAGTGATCCCATCGTCTTCATGTTCTCCCTCTTCCTCACACTCCCTCCACCTCTAGCTCAATCATCCTTCTACCACTCCAATCCTCATCTCTCCTCATACAATGTCCATACCACTAAAGCCTTCTTTCTTGCATCTTCTTTCCCACTTGTGTCACCTTGGCTGTCCCTCTAATGCTCTCATTCCTGATCCTATCCCTCCTCGTCACCCCCAACATCCATCTCACCATTCACATCTCTGCCACTTCCATCTTTCTTTCTTGTGTTTTCTTAATAGTCCACATCATATTTGCAGCTATGTGTTTGGTATTTTCTTTTTAAATTCACTATAAGTCCTCAATACAGGTATACCTCACCCAATGTCGTTAATTGGATCCAGGAGAGACGACTTAAGTCGAAAAACGACTTAAATCGAATTATCTTGTCTCTAGGCTAGCCTAGGCTAGGCTACGCCAAATTTACTTGTTTAGGCTAAACCAAAAATAACCATTCCTAGTTCTATCATAGCCTGTTTATCATCCAGCGTTATAGCATGACTTTTAGCACTTGCACTAGGAATTTTCTTAGGTGCCATGGGGGCAAAATATAAGGTCACAAATGAATGAGCATGAGAGTAGCCAATAAACAGACATATACCGTGCATAAACTAATCAATTCAAAACAATAGCGGTTTCGCGGGAATGACAAGTGATGACGCCTAACAGTAGATATTGGAACTACTGTATGTATTTTAATAAGATTTTATATGCTTTTATTCTTATTTATTGTACAATAACATGATTTTATCTGCTTTTGTTTTTATTTATTGTACAGTAACATGATTTCATATGCTTTTAATGGATTTCTAGTGATATTATGATTCCAATGTTTGTAGCGGACAGATGTATAGTTGATTATAATGACGTAAACTTTATTTATTATTTTTTTTCCATATATTATTTTGAAAATCGACGTATAATCGAGAATGACTTAGCTCGAAACGACGTAACACGAGGTATGCCTGCATTTGTATCAATAAATATGTTGGAAAAGTCCAAAGATACTTGAAAAATAAGTACAGTATAAAGAATTAATAAATCAGTATATCTCTCTACTGAAAATATAATCTGATGAAAAGAGTTGAAAAACTAATGGCATCATGGGATGATAAATTTTGGAAAGAGAAATTAAAAATGTATTCTATATTTAACGTTGAAGAAGGTTGTGTGCAAAAGATATAAGATGATAAGTGCAAATCAGAGAAATTCTTAAAAGCATGAATGAACACACTAACTTTTACATAAAAGAAAAAGCACACACACACACACACTTGATGAAAAAATTCGGAATATGGATGGAGAAATGAAAGAGAATGAAACACTCAGAGAGCAAATAAGATCTTTGGAGGAAGCAAATAAAGCACAAGGGCAGGAGAGAAAGGAACTAGAAAAAATAATAAAGAAGCTGGAAGGGGAAAAGAGTCAACTAGAATCTAGAATTTCTAAACAAGAAGATAAAAACAAACAGCTGAATGACAACCTAAAGGAATTAGATGTTAGTTCACTGCTCTCTTCTGAGAGAGATGAGATTGCTGCTTGGAATGTCCAGATTAAGGAAAACATTGAACAGTTCAAAAAAGAGTTCCAGGAGCTGAATATGGATAATGATGCCATGAAAACTTCCTTTGCTGATGCACTAAAGGGGAATGTGGCAGTAAAAGAGGCTGTAAAGGTGGTGGCACTGGAAAACATACAAACAGTTGACTATAAAGAGACAGTAATCGAAAAAATGAAAGACGTTGTGATGGAAAGGGCAAACCCACTCATCAGACAGGCACTTGATAAGGAGAAGACAGTGGTAATCTCAGGCATAAGCGAATCTCAGGAGCCAACATAGCAGGGGAGACTTGAAGAAAATAAAGCTAGGGTTGTAGACCTGATAAGAAAGCTTGGAGTAGTTTGTGGTCCTGAGGATATTGTAAGCATACACCAACTAGGTAAATATTCGAGGGAAGGAAAGCCGAGACCAACAAAAGTAACCTTTGAGAGAGGGGAAGCATGTAGGGAAATATTGTTGAGAAAAAAAAGTCTAAAAGACCTTCAAGAATTCAAAGAAGTGTTCATTAGACGATACAGAACACAGGAAGAGATGGGAAAGATAAAAACCTTGTTGCAAGAGGCAAGAAGGTTAAATGAGGAAAGAAATGAAGAACAGAAGAAAAATTTTCATTTCAGAGTTCTTCCAGACAAAGGGGAGATAAAGAAGATAATGACAGAAGATCAGGGGATGGGGCCTCATTAAGATTGTTATACACAAATGCTGATGGATTAGCTGGTAAGGCAGTAGAATTAAAAGATAGGATTCACAACAGTAGGGCAGATATAGTAGCAATTACAGAGACTAAGTTGAGTGAGGATATGAACAGTGTCACAGTTTTTCCTAAGGGCTTCAGAATACTAAGGGTTGAAAGATCTGAGAGGACTGGTGGAGGGATAGCACTGCTCATAAGTGAAAGGATTCAAGTTGAAGAAATAAACTTGGCTATAGAAAGTGAGTTCAAGGAATTTCTTGTTGCTCGCATAAAAACTTGGTCAGAGAGCATTATAATAACTGTTGTATACAACCCACCAAGGAACCAAAATAGGCTTGAAATTTATGAGGAAAGTCATATAGGTACTATTGAAGTCATAAACTCAGTTGTTAACATGGCATGGGAAAAAAAATGTAGGATTTTGATTATGGGAGACTTTAATCATAAAGAGATAGATTGGATAAATCTTGACTCACACAGTGGTGAGGACTCATTTCGGGGCAAGATTCCTAGATTGCGTACAAGGGAATTTCCTACACCAACATGTAATGGAACCAACAAGGGCCAGGGGTGGGGATGAGCCATCACTACTTGATCTAGTGTTCAAAGATAATGTGTTGGATATTGAAAAAATTGAGTATGAACCACCAATTGGAAAGAGTGACCACTGTGTGTTGTTGATGGAGTATATCATTGAAGATATTCTTCCTGAGAGTAGAGGCACTGAGGACATGAGGAGGAACTATCCAAAAGGAGATTACATCAAAATGAATGAGCTTTTTACAGTTATTGACTGGAGAACCTTATTTTACAACAAATCTGTACAAGAAATGTATGACATCTTTTGTGAGAAATATGGGACGATAGTAGATTGCTGCATACCTGTCACCAAAGTAGGTGTAATTCATGCCAGAGAGAAATGGTTCGATAATGGGTGTAAAAGAGCTAAGGAGTGGAGAGACAAATGCTGGAAAAGGTATAGGAGGAGAAAAAACATAAATGCCTGGCAAACCTACAAAAGAGCAAGAAATGACTACCTAAGTAAAAGGAGAGAGACTATGAGAGGGACATCACCAGGAAGGCTAAAGAAAATCCCAAGCTTTTCCACAGCTCTATCAGAGGAAAACTGAAGGTAAAAGAACAGGTTTTAAGGCTAAAGAGAGAGGATGGAAGCATCACTGAGACGGATGAAGAGATCTGCAAAGAATTGAACAAGGAGTTTCAGTCAGTATTTACAGTAGAAAATACCCCACCCCCTCAGATTGCAGTGATAGAAGCTTAAGGGCCGGTATTAGAGAGCATCAACCTTACAGCCACAGAGGTATGCAAAGCGCTGATGGATTTAGATGTTCATAAAGCTACAGGTCCTGATGACATATCCCCTCATGTGCTCAAAAAATGCACAAACACAATACCAGTGGCACTAAGTATCATATTTAAGGAGTCACTGGAGTCGGAGGAGATTCCAAGATGCTGGAAACAAGCAAATGTGATACCTAACTTCAAAAAGGGAAGGAGGGATACGGCTCTGAACTATAGACCAGTTTCCTTGACCAGCATAGTTTGTAAAGTTATGGAGAAACTACTAAGGAAACATATCTCTCTTAACTTGGAATTCTTCAACCTTTTGTCAGTGAGGCAACATGGCTTCAGAGAAGGTAGATCAACAGTAACAAACTTATTAGAATTTTATGATGAGGTAAGCCGAATCTTACAGGAAAGAGAGGGCTGGGCAGATTGCATATTCCTAGACTTCCAGAAAGCGTTTGACACTGTTCCACATGGGAGACTTATTAGGAAGCTGCAAGCAATGGCTAGAGTAGGTGGAAATGTTTTAGAATGGATAAAAACTTACATAGAAGGAAGGAAACATAGGTTTAGAGTAAGACACTCAGTGTCTGAATGGAGAAGAGTTAGTAGTGGAGTTCCACAGGGTTCAGTTTTAAGGCCACTTTTGTTCTTTGTATATGTAAATGACCTACCAGAGTCTGTAAATTCATTCATGAATATGTTTGCAGATGATGCAAAGATTGTGAAGAAAGTAAAAAGCGAGAACAATGGTAGAGAACTTCAGGAGGATCTAAATAATCTGCATGAGTGGTCAGAAAAGTGGCTAATGAAATTCAATACTTCAAAATGTAAGGTAATGAGAATGGGTACAAGTGCAAGAAGGCCCAAGCTTGACTACTCGGTGGCTGGAGTACAAGTTCAAGAGACAGAAAATGAGAGAGATCTAGGAGTAAACATACTGGCAGATTTGTCTCCAGAAATACATATAAATGGCATAGTAAGGGCAGCATATGCATTCTTATCAAATGGAAGGGTAGCCTTCAGGCACATGGACAAGGAAATGTGCAGAAATATTTATGTAACCTATGTGAGGCCAAAATTCGGATATGCAGCCCCCTTTTGGAATCCGCACTTGAAAAAGCACATAGCTAAGCTTGAAGAAGTTCAAAGACATGCCACGAAACTGGTGCCAGAAATACGCAATCTCAGTTATGATGAGAGGCTGAGGGAATTAGACTTACCATCACTCGAAGCTAAAAGAGTGAGCGGGGATATGGTGACAGTCTTAAATTCCTTCATGGTTATGATAGAGTGGATAGGGATTGATATTTTGATATGGCTGGCTCTAGAACTAGAGGTCATAGTTTGAAGCTTGGTAAGAAAACTTCTTTGCAGGATGTAAGGAAATACTTTTTCAGTGTAAGAGTAGTTGATAATTGGAATTGGCTAAGCGAGGAGGTAGTTAATGCTATCTCAATCCATAGTTTTAAGGACAGGTATGATAAGTATCACTAAGTCTAAAATGGAACCGATGAGGAGACGGGAAGATACGAGCTTTGGGCTCTTTCCCGTAAACACAATTAGGTAATCACACACACACACACATATTTATGTTTCCTATGTGAGGCCAAAACTCGAATATGCAGCCCCCTTTTGGAATCCGCACTTGAAAAAGAACATAGTTAAACTTGAAAAACTTCAAAGACATGCCACGAAATTGGTGCCAGAAATACGCAATCTCAGTTATGATGAGAGGCTGAGGGAATTAGACTTATCATCACTCGAAGCTAGAAGACTGAGGGGGGATATGGTGACAGTCTTTAAATTCCTTCATGGTTATAATAGAGTGGATAGGGATCGATATTTTGATATGGCAGGGTCTAGAACTAGAGGTCATAGTTTGAAGCTTAGTAAGAAAACTTCTTTGCAGGATGTAAGGAAATACTTTTTCAGTGTAAGAGTAGTTGATAATTGGAATTGGCTAAGCGAGGAGGTAGTTAATGCTATCTCAATCAATAGTTTTAAGGACAGGTATGATAAGTATCACTAAGTATAAAATGGAACCGATCAGAAGACGGGAAGATACGAGCTTGGGGCTCTTTCAAGTAAACACAATTAGGTAATTACAGAGAGAGAGAGAGAGAGAGAGAGGAGAGAGAGAGAGAGAGAGAGAGAGAGAGAGAGAGAGAGAGAGAGAGAGACACACACACACACACACACACACACCGCGCGTTCAGTGACACACGGAATTGCTCCTCTTAAATTTTTAACTGTTTCGAGTGACTAAGTGCTTAGTGGAAAACTTTACCATAATTTCCATAAATCTGAAATCGTGCAGAGTATTGTGAGTACAAAAACTAATATTTGTTGTAAGACGAGACTGTTCATATTAAAGGAAAAAAATTGAGAACTTTTTCGTGAGGAAGAGAGAGAAGCTGCCGTCCAGTTTCTGCCTTGAGGGAAATCTAGAAGAGTTGCCAGACGTGGAGCCTCACACCACATTACCTAATTTTTTGTGTAAACTGGGGAAAGCTCTTAAGCCGTTTTACCTGATCCTGTGGTTCTATATATTGCTAAAAACAGTATCCTTCCCATTTATATTAACTAGTTAGTTAGTTTGATACACGAAAAAATTGAATAACAAAAGAAAAAAAATTTCCAAATACCCACCTGTCAACAGTACTGAGTTAAGTTGCCAAGTAGTACAGCAGTCCTATTTTCTTCATTTTTTTTTTTTTGCTTTTCTTTTAGCTTTCTCGTTTGCTATTTTGTTATTTTGTATATATATTGAGTTAAATGTAAAGTCTAAATCCCGTGATAACATATCTTGGTTAGCAAGTCAGTTTATCAGTTAGGAAGAATATATAACAGAAACAGGTGGGTGCCACCTCGAACACAAATTCGAATTTTTCCTTCAGGTCTGACTTTTGTTTTTCTTTTTCTTTTTATAATTAAATTACCATGGTCAAGTTTTTAAGTTAAGATGTGTGTTACCAGAAAGGAGACAAACTGAGTCACTAAATAGCACTTATATGGAGATATAAAAATTCTGTGTGAAGGTAAATTAGAAGTTTTTCTCTTTTCTTTTTTTTTCCTCTTTCTCGTCTTCTTTCTATATTCTGTGAGAGGGAGAACATAAAAATGAAGCCATCTCTGTCCCAAACCTCTCCCACCCATGGGTCGGGAGAAGGGGTAGTCATCAGAGGACTTAAACAGAGAATGAAGAAGTTAGAGGAAATGGTTACAAACCTTGATGATAAAATTCGGAATATGGATGGAGAAATGAAAGAGAATGAAACACTCAGAGAACAAATAAGATCTTTGGAGGAAGCAAATAAAGCACAAGGGCAGGAGAGAAAGGAACTAGAAAAAAGAATAAAGAAGCTGGAAGGGGAAAAGAGTCAACTAGAATCTAGAATTTCTAAACAAGAAGATAAAAACAAACAGCTAAATGACAACCTAAAGGAATTAGATGTTAGTTCACTGCTATCTTCTGAGAGAGACGAGATTGCTGCTTGGAATGTTCAGATTAAGGAAAACATTGAACAGTTCAGAAAAGAGTTCCAGGAGCTGAATATGGAAAATGATGCCATGAAAACGTCCTTTGCTGATGCACTAAAGGGGAATGTGGCAGTAAAAGAGGCTGTAAAGGTGGTGGCACTGGAAAACATACAAACAGTTGACTATAAAGAGACAGTAATCGAAAAAATGAAAGACGTTGTGATGGAAAGGGCAAACCCACTCATCAGACAGGCACTTGATAAGGAGAAGACAGTGGTAATCTCAGGCATAAGTGAATCCCAGGAGCCAACATGGCAGGGTAGACTTGAAGAAAATAAAGCTAGGGTTGTAGACCTGATAAGAAAGCTTGGAGTAGTATGTGGTCCTGAGGATATTGTAAACATACACCAACTAGGTAAATATTCGAGGGAAGGAAAGCCGAGACCAACAAAAGTAACCTTTGAGAGAGGGGAGACATGTAGGGAAATATTGTTGAGAAAAAAAAGTCTAAAAGACCTTCAAGAATGCAAAGAAGTGTTCATTAGACGATACAGAACACAGGAAGAGATGGGAAAGATCAAAAACTTGTTGCAAGAGGCAAGAAGGTTAAATGATGAAAGAAATGAAGAAGAGAAGAAAAATTTTCGTTACGGAATACTTCCAGACAAAGGGGAGATAAAGAAGATAATGACAGAAGATCAGGGGATGGGGCCTCATTAAGATTGTTATACACAAATGCTGATGGATTAGCTGGTAAGGCAGTAGAATTAAAAGATAGGATTCACAACAGTAAGGCAGATGTAGTAGCAATTACAGAGACTAAGTTGAGTGAGGACATAAACAGTGTCACAGTTTTTCCTAAGGGCTTCAGAATACTAAGGGTCGAAAGATCTGAGAGGACTGGTGGAGGGATAGCACTGCTCATAAGTGAGAGGATTCAAGTTGAAGAAATAAACTTGGCTATAGAAAGTGAGTTCAGGGAATTTCTTGTTGCTCGCATAAATACTGGGTCAGAGAGCATTATAATAACTGTTGTATACAACCCACCAAGGAACCAAAATAGGCTTGAAATTTATGAGGAAAGTCATATAGGTACGACTGAAGTCATAAACTCAGTTGTTAACATGGCGCGGGAGAAAAAATGTAGGATTTTGATTATGGGAGACTTTAATCATAAAGAGATAGATTGGATAAATCTTGACCCACACAGTGGTGAGGACTCCTTTGGGGCAAGATTCCTAGATTGCGTACAAGGGAATTTCCTACACCAACATGTAATGGAACCAACAAGAGCCAGGGGTGGGGACGAGCCATCACTACTTGATCTGGTGTTCACAGATAATGTGTTGGATATTGAAAATATTGAGTATGAACCACCAATTGGAAAGAGTGACCACTGTGTGTTGTTGATGGAGTATATCATTGAAGACATTCTTCCTGAGAGTAGAGGCACTGAGGACATGAGGAGGAACTATCAGAAAGGAGATTACATCAAAATGAATGAGCTTTTTGCAGTTATTGACTGGAGAACCTTATTTTACAACAAATCTGTACAAGAAATGTATGACATCTTTTGTGAGAAATATGGGAAGATAGTAGATTGCTGCATACCTGTCACCAAAGTAGGTGTAATTCATGCCAGAGAGAAATGGTTCGATAATGGGTGTAAAAGAGCTAAGGAGTGGAGAGACAAATGCTGGAAAAGGTATAGGAGGAGAAAAAACATAAATGCCTGGCAAACCTACAAAAGAGCAAGAAATGACTACCTAAGTAAAAGGAGAGAGGCAGAGAAAGATTATGAGAGGGACATCACCAGGAAGGCTAAAGAAAATCCCAAGCTTTTCCACAGCTTTATCAGAGGAAAACTGAAGGTAAAAGAACAGGTTTTAAGGCTAAAGAGAGCGGATGGAAGCATCACTGAGACGGACGAAGAGATCTGCAAAGAATTGAACAAGGAGTTTCAGTCAGTATTTACAGTAGAAAATACCCCACTCCCTCAGATTGCAGTGATAGAAGCTCAAGGGCCGGTATTAGAGAACATCAACCTTACAGCCACAGAGGTATGCAAAGCGCTGATGGATTTAGATGTTCATAAAGCTACAGGTCCTGATGACATATCCCCTCATGTGCTTAAAAAATGCGCAAACACAATATCAGTGGCACTAAGTATCATATTTAAGGAGTCATTGGAGTCGGGGGAGATTCCAAGATGCTGGAAACAAGCAAATGTGATACCTATCTTCAAAAAGGGAAGGAGGGATACGGCTCTGAACTATAGACCAGTTTCCTTGACCAGCATAGTTTGCAAACTTATGGAGAAACTACTAAGGAAACATATCTCTCTTCACTTGGAATCCTTCAACTTTTTGTCAGTGAGGCAACATGGCTTCAGAGAAGGAAGATCAACAGTAACAAACTTATTAGAATTTTATGATGAGGTAAGCCAAATCTTACAGGAAAGAGAGGGCTGGGCAGATTGCATATTCCTAGACTTCCAGAAAGCGTTTGACACTGTTCCACATGGGAGACTTATTAAGAAGCTGCAATCAATGGCTAGAATAGGTGGAAATGTCTTGGAATGGATAAAAACTTACTTAGAAGGAAGGGAACAGAGGGTTAGAGTAAGACACTCAGTGTCTGAATGGAGAAGAGTTAGTAGTGGAGTCCCACAGGGTTCAGTTTTAGGGCCACTTTTGTTCCTTGTATATGTAAATGACCTACCAGAGTCTGTAAATTCATTCATGAATATGTTTGCAGATGATGCAAAGATTGTGAAGAAAGTAAAAAACGAGAACAATGGTAGAGAACTTCAGGAGGATCTAAATAATCTGCATGAGTGGTCAGAAAAGTGGCTAATGAAATTCAATACCTCAAAATGTAAGGTAATGAGAATGGGTACAAGTGCAAGAAGGCCCAAGCTTGACTACTCGGTGGCTGGAGTACAACTTCAAGAGACAGAAAATGAGAGAGATCTAGGAGTAAACATATTGGCAGATTTGTCTCCAGAAATACATATAAATGGCGTAGTAAGGGCAGCATATGCATTCTTATCAAATGTAAGGGTAGCCTTCAGGCACATGGACAAGGAAATGTTCAGAAATATTTATGTAACCTATGTGAGGCCAAAACTCGAATATGCAGCCCCCTTTTGGAATCCGCACTTGAAAAAGCACATAGCTAAGCTTGAAAAAGTTCAAAGACATGCCACGAAACTGGTGCCAGAAATACGCAATCTCGGTTATGATGAGAGGCTGAGGGAATTAGACTTGCCATCACTCGAAGCTAGAAGAGTAAGGGGGGATATGGTGACAGTCTTTAAATTCCTTCATGGTTATGATAGAGTGGATAGGGATCGATATTTCGATATGGCTGGCTCTAGAACTAGAGGTCATAGTTTGAAGCTTCGGAAGAAAACTTGTTTGCAGGATGTAAGGAAATACTTTTTCAGTGTAAGAGTAGTTAACAATTGGAATTCGCTAAGCGAGGAGGTAGTTAATGCTACCTCAATCCATAGTTTTAAGTACAGGTATGATAACTATCACTAAGTCTAAAAATGAACCGATCAGGAGACGGGAAGATACGAGCTTTGGGCTCTTTCCCGTAAACACAATTAGGTAATCACAATTAGGTAATCACACCGACGAGGTCCAGGGGTGGGGATTAGCCATCACTACTTGATCTAGTATTCACAGATAATGTGTTGGATATTGAAAAAATTGAGTATGAACCACCAATTGTAAAGAGTGACCACTGTGTGGTGTTGATGGAGTATATCATTGCAGATACTCTGCCTGAGAGTAGAGGCACTGAGGACATGAGGAGGAACTATCCAAAAGGAGATTACATCAAAATGAATGAGCTTTTTGCAGTTATTGACTGGAGAACCTTATTTTACAACAAATCTGTACAAGAAATGTATGACATCTTTTGTGAGAAATATGGAACGATAGTAGATTGCTGCATACCTTTCACCAAAGTAGGTGTAATTCATACCAGAGAGAAATTGTTCGATAATGAGTGTAAAAGAGCTAAGGAGTGGAGAGACACATGCTGGAAAAGGTATAGGAGGCGAAAAACATAAATGCCTGGCAAACCTACAAAAGAGCAAGAAATGACTACCTAAGAAAACGAAGAGAGGCAGAGAGAGACTATGAGAGGGACATCACCAGGAAGGCTAAAGAAAATCCCAAGCTTTTCCACAGCTTTATCAGAGGAAAACTGAAGGTAAAAGAACAGATTTTACGGCTTAAGAGAGCGGATGGAAGCATCACTGAGACGGATGAAGAGATCTGCAAAGAATTGAACAAGGAGTTTCAGTCAGTATTTACAGTAGAAAATACCCTACCCCCTCAAATTGCAGAGATAGGAGCTCAAGGGCTCGTATTAGAGAATATTAACCTTACAGCCACAGAGGTATGCAAGGCGTTGGTGGAGTTAGATGTTCATAAAGCTACAGGTCCTGATGACATATTCCCTCATGTAGTTAAAAAATGCGCATACTAAATATCAGTGGCACTAAGTATCATATTTAAAAAGTCACTGGAGTCAGGGGAGATTCCAAGATGCTGGAAACAAGCAAACGTGATACCTATCTTCAAAAAGGGAAGGAGGGACACGGCTTTGAACTATAGACCAGTTTCCTTGACCAGCAAAGTTTGCAAAGTTATGGAGAAACTACAAATTAAATATATCCCTCTTCACTTGGAATTCTTCAACCTTTTGTCAGTGAGGCAACATGGCTTCAGAGAAGATGGATCAACAGTAACAAACTTATTAGAAATTTATGATGAGGTAAGCCGAATCTTACAGGAAAGAGAGGGCTAGGCAGATTGCATAATGCTAGATCTCCAGAAAGCGTTTGACACTGTTCCACATGGGAGACTTACTAGGAAGCTGCAAGCAATGGCTAGAATAGGTGGGAATGTCTTGGAATGGATAAAAACTTACTTAAAAGGAAGGGAACAGAGGATTAGAGTAAGACACCCAGTGTGTGAATGGAAAAGAGTTAGTAGTGGAGTTCCACAGGGTTCAGTTTTAAGGCCACGTTTGTTCCTTGTATATGTAAATGACCTACCAGAGTCTGTAAATTCATTCATGAATATGTTTGCAGATGATGCAAAGATTGTGAAGAAAGTAAGAAACGAGAACAATGGTAGAGAACTTCAGGAAGATCTAAATAGTCTGCATGAGTGGTCAGAAAAATGGCTAATGAAATTCAATACTTCAAAATGTAAGGTAATGAGCATGGGTACAAGTGCAAGAAGGCCCATGCTTGACTACTCGGTGGCTGGAGTACAAGTTCAAGAAACAGAAAATGAGAGAGATCTAGGAGTAAGCATACTGGCAGATTTGTCTCCAGAAATACATATAAATGGCATAGTAAGGGCAGCAAATGCATTCTTATCAAATGTAAGGGTAGCCTTCAGGCACATGGACAAGGAAATGTTCAGAAATATTTATGTAACCTATGTGAGGCCAAAACTCGAATATGCAGCCCCCTTTTGGAATCCGCACTTGAAAAAGCACATAGCTAAGCTTGAAAAAGTTCAGAGACATGCCACGAAACTGGTGCCAGAAATACGCAATCTCAGTTATGATGAGAGGCTGAGGGAATTAGACTTACCATCACTCGAAGCTAGAAGATTGAGTGGGGATATGGTGACAGTCCTTAAATTCCTTCATGGATATGACAGAGTGGATAGGGATCTATTTTTGATATGGCAAGCTCTAGAACTAGAGGTCATAGTTTGGAGCTTCGTAAGGAAACTTCTTTGCAGGATGTAAGGAAATACTTTTTCGGTGTAAGAGTAGTTGATAATTGGAATTGGCTAAGCGAGGAGGTAGTTAATGCTATCTCAATCCATAGTTTTAAGGACAGGTATAATAAGTATCACTAAGTATAAAATGGAACCGATGAGGAGACGGGAAGATACGAGCTTTGGGCTCTTTCCCGTTAACACAATTAGGTAATCACAATTAGGTAATCACACACACACACACACACAATAGTTGAAAGATCTGAGAGGACTGGTAGAGGGATAGCACTGATCATAAGTGAAAGGATTCAAGTTGAAAAAATAAACTTGGCTATAGAAAGTGAGTTCAAGGAATTTCTTGTTGCTCGCATAAATACTGGGTTAGAGAGCATTATAGTAACTGTTGTATATAACCCACCAAGGAACCAGAATAGGCTAGAAGTTTATAAGGAAAGTCATATAGGTACTATTGAAGTCATAAACTCAGTTGTTAACATGGCATGGGAGAAAAAATGTAGGATTTTGATTATGGGAGATTTTAATGATAAAGAGATAGATTGGATAAATCTTGACCCACACAGTGGTGAGGACTCATTTGGAGCAAGATTCCTAGATTGCGTACAAGGGAATTTCCTACACCAACATGTAATGGAACCAACGAGGGCCAGGGGTGGGGGTGAGCCATCACTACTTGATCTAGTATTCACAGATAATGTGTTGGATAGTGAAAAACTTGAATATGAACCAACACTTGGAAAGAGTGACCACTGTGTGTTGTTGATGGAGTATATCATTGAAGATATTCTGCCTGAGATAGAGGCACTGAGGACATGAGGAGGAACTATCCGAAAGGAGATTACATCAAAATGAATGAGCCTTTTGCAGTTATTGACTGTAGAACCTTATTTTACCACAAATTTGTACAAGAAATGTATGACATCTTTTGTGAGAAATATGGGAAGATAGTAGATTGCTGCATACCTGTCACCAAAGTAGGTGTAATTCATGCCAGAGAGAAATGGTTTGATAATGAGTGTAAAAGAGCTAAGGAGTGGAGAGACAAATGCTGGAAAAGGTATAGGAGGAGAAAAAACATAAATGCCTGGCAAACCTACAAAAGAGCAAGAAATGACTACCTAAGTAAAAGAAGAGAGGCAGAGAGAGACTATGAGAGGGACATCACCAGGAAGGCTAAAGAAAATCCCAATCTTTACCACAGCTTTATCAGAGGAAAACTGAAGGTAAAAGAACAGGTTTTAAGGCTTAAGAGAGAGGATGGAAGCATCACTGAGACGGATGAAGAGATCTGCAAAGAATTGAACAAGAAGTTTTAGTCAGTATTTAGAGTAGAAAATGCCCCACCCCATTAGATTGCAGAGATAGAAGCTCCAAAGAATTGAACAAGAAGTTTTAGTCAGTATTTACAATAGAAAATGCCCCACCCCCTTAGATTGCAGAGATAGAAGCTCCAGGTCCGGTATTTGATAACATTAACCTTACAACCACAGAGGTATGCAAGGCGCTGATGGAGTTAGATGTTCATAAAGCTACAGGTCCTGATGACATATCCCCTCATGTACTTAAAAATGCGCAAACTCAATATCAGTGGCACTATCATATTTAAAAATTCCCTGGAGTCAGGGGAGATTCCAAGATGCTGGAAGCAAGCAAACGTGATACCTATCTTCAAAGAGGGAAGGAGGGACATAGCTCTGAACTATAGACCAGTTTCCTTGACCAGCATAGTTTGCAAAGTTATGTAGAAACTACTAAGGAAACATATTTCTCTTCACTTGGAATCCTTCAACTTTTTGTCAGTGAGGCAACATGGCTTCAGAGAAGGTAGATCAACAGTAACAAACTTATTAGAATTTTATGATGAGGTAAGCCGAATCTTACAGGAAAGAGAGGGCTGGGCAGATTGCATATTCCTAGACTTCCAGAAAGCATTTGACACTGTTCCACATGGGAGACTTATTAGGAAGCTGCAAGCAGTGGCTAGAATTGGTGGAAATGTCTTGGAATGGATAAAAACTTACTTAGAAGGAATGGAACAGAGGGTTAGAGTAAGACACCCAGTGTCTGTATGGAGAAGAGTTAGTAGTGGAGTTCCACAGGGTTTTGTTTTAAGGCCACGTTTGTTCCTTGTATATGTAAATGACCTACCAGAGTCTGTTAATTCATTCATGAATATGATTGCAGATGATGCAAAGATTGTGAAGTGAGTAGGAAACGAGAGCAATTGTAGAAAACTTCAGAATCAAATCAAATCAAATCAAATCAAATCAAAACATTTATTTCCATTTTGTACAATGGTTATTCAACATTAATAGTAACTTATAAGTAGACATGTAATTAAACTAATAAATAAGAGGGTTAGACATATAGTTAAATTAAATGTAGCTTTCATAGAAAATAATAATGCTGTAATAAAAATGTTAACAATAATGTTAATAATAAAGTAGTAAGTATGCCACTAGATACAGGATCGTTATTATCGGCATCATTTCCATATTTGTTTCCTTACAATGAGAATAATTTGTTCTTAATGAGCAGCAACTATATGTCCAAAAGAAAACTATATAGTTTGCCTTTGAAAGCTGTGAAGGAGGATGCATTTTTAAGATGCTCTGGGATATTATTCCAGAGTGTTGGCCCTTTGATAGTGATCATCTTTGAACCTGCTTCTGTGTTTGTTCTGTGAATAAAGAGCTCACTGCTCTGACTTGTGTTGGTTCCCCTTATATCCCTGGCTGTTTTTAAATCAAATAGCCAGCTAGGATAATGATGGTCCAAAATTTTGAATACAAAAACATAAATAACATAAGCGACCTTATTTTCTGCCCGCAGCCACCCAAGTTTATTGAGAGCTGGTGTAATGTGGTCATATTTTCTTACTCCTCCCAGGGCAACTCGAGCTGCAAAATTAATAAGCTTCTGTATTCTGTTTATCTGAGTCTTAGTGGTAGCTCCCCAAACAGTTGTGCAGTAAGTAATGTGACTTAGGGCTAAAGATTCAACAACAGTTATTCGAGTGGTAGTCTCAAAATTGTCTTTTATACGTGATAAGTACATTAATGTTCCTGTAACCTTTTTGCATACTTTATCTATGTGGGAATCAAACAACATGTGGTTATCAAAGTGAATTCCTAGGTTTTTGACTGTTTTGCTAGGTGTGATAATATTGTCGCAAAAATTAATTGTTGTGTTTTCTGGAATTTGTGCTATGTGGAACCTTGAACCAATAAATATGCACTGTGTTTTACTTTCGTTAATTAACAGCCCAATTTCTTGGAAATTGGTTTTAATTTTTGACAGAGTGTTTTCTGCTCTTAAAGTTAGCTCTGGGAGATTATTAATATCACCACTAAGGAGTAGTTGAGTGTCATCTGCATATTGTACGACTAGACAGTCAGAAATGAAAGAAGATAGATCATTTACGTAAATGGAGAAGAGGATAGGACCAAGTACTGATCCCTGTGGAACACCAAATGATAAATTTTTTGGCACAGAGATAATGTTGTTAAGACGTATGGACTGTTTACGATTAGATAGATACTCGCTAAACCAGCTTGGATCAATATTTAAGTTAATACATTTACTTAAAATAATTTCATGGTTTACACTGTCGAAGGCTTTTGATAAGTCTAATAAAATTAGCAAAGATATTTTATTCATATCTATATTATTATATATACTATTCGTAACTTTAAGCAGTGCAGTTTCCGTCGAGAGTTTTGGTCTGAAACCATGTTGGCTAATCGTTAGTAGTCTATTTGATTCTAAATATGACATAAGTTGGCATGCAACAATTTTTTCTAATATTTTAGAGAAAATAGGTAGCAGGGAAATGGGATGATAGTTTGTCACATCTTCTCTGTCCCCCTTTTTTATGCAGAGGTATTACATGTGATATTTTCCAAGAGTCAGGAAACTTTTTAGTAACAATGGAAGTGTTCATAATAGTTAGAATATAGGATGCAATCATGGGTAGAGCATCTTTGATGAACTGAAATGGTATACCATCTGAACCATAAGAGCCAGAGTTTCTTAGGCTCTTTATGGTAAGAATTAGGGTAGCACAATCTATAGGATTTATCTTGAAGTACTCTCTTGTGTTTTCATTGGAAGAATTGTCATTTAAGCAATTACTCATATTCACTGAGTTGATGTTTTCTTGATTTTTTTCATATGTATTTTTGCCAACGTCAGCAAAATAGTTATTAAAGTTATCTGCTTTGTCTTTCAACTCCGTAATATTTTCATAACTTTCTGAGGTACTCTTTTCATTTGGTATCATGCTTCTTATCATTTCCATGTTGCTGCTGTATCATGTCTAGAGTCATTAAATTGTTTTTTGTAAAAGTCTTTTTTACTTACACTGATGAGAGATCTGACACGTTTCTTTTCTGTTTTATAATGTTCTCGGAGAGTCATATCATATCTATAGTCTGTACGAATGGTCAGAAAAGTGGCTAATGAAATTCAATACTTCAAAATTTAAGGTAATGAGAATGGATACAAGTGCAAGAAGGCCCACAAGTTTGACTACTCGGTGGCTGGAGTACAACTTCAAGAGACAGAAAATGAGAGAGATCTAGGAGTAAACATACTGGCAGATTTGTCTCCAGAAATACATATAAATGGCATAGTAAGGGCAGCATATGTATTCTTATCAAATGTAAGGGTAGCCTTCAGGCACATGGACAAGAAAATGTTCAGAAATATTTATGTAACCTATGTGAGGCCAAAACTCGAATATGCAGCCCGCTTTTTTGAATCTGCACTTGAAAAAGCACATAACTAAGCTTGAAAAAGTTCAAAGACATGCCACGAAACTGGAGCCAGAAATACGCAATCTCAGTTATGATGAGAGGCTGAGGGAATTAGACTTACCATCACTCGAAGCTAGAAGATTGAGGGGGGATATGCTAACAGTCTTTAAGTTACTTCATGGTTATGATAGAGTGGATAGGGATCGATATTTTGATATGGTTGGCTCTAGAACTGGAGGTCATAGTTTGAACTTCATAAGAAAACTTCTTTGCAGGATGTAAGGAAATACTTTTTCAGTGTAAGAGTAGTTGATAATTGGAATTGGCTAAGCGAGGAGGTAGTTAATGCTATCTCAATCCATAATTTAAGGACAGGTATGATAAGTATCACTAAGTATAAAATGAAACCGATCAGGAGACGCGAAGATACGAGCTTTGGACTCTTTCCCGTAAACACAATTAGGTAATCACAATTAGGTATTCACACACACATACTTGATCTGCTTGATCTTATATTCACAGATAATGTGTTGGATATCGAAAAAATTAGGTATGAACCACCAATTGGAAGGAGTGACCACTATGTGTTGTTGATGGAGTATATCACTGAAGATATTCTGCCTGAGAGTAGAGGCGCTGAGGACATGAGGAGGAACTATCCGACAGGAGATTACATTAAAATGAATGAGCTTTTTGCAGTTATTGACTGGAGAACCTTATTTTACAACAAATCTGTACAAGAAATGTATGACATCTTTTGTAAGAAATATAGGAAGATAGTAGATTGCTGCATACCTTTCACCAAAGTAGGTGTAATTCATGCCAGAGAGAAATGGTTTGATAATGAGTGTAAAAGAGCTAAATAGTGGAGAGACAAATGCTGTAAAAGGTACAGGGGGAGAAAATATATATATGCCTGGCAAACCTACAAAAGAGCAAAAAATGACTTAGTAAAAGAAGAGAGGCTAAGAGAGACATCTCCAGGAAGGCTAAAGAAAATTCCAAGCTTTTCCACAGCTTTATCAGAGGAAAACTGAAGGTAAAAGAACAGGTTTTAAGGCTAAAGAGAGCGGATGGAAGCATCACTGAGACGGATGGAGAGATCTTCAAAGAATTGAACAAGGAGTTTCAGTCAGTATTTACAGTAGAAAATACCCCACCCCTTCAGTTTGCAGAGATAGAAGCTCAAGGGCCGGTATTAGAGAACATCAACCATACAGCCACAGAGGTATGCAAAGCGCTGATGGAATTAGATGTTCATAAAGCTACAGGTCCTGATGACATATCCCCTCATGTACTTAAAAAATGCTCAAACTCAATATTAGTGGCACTAAGTATCATATTTAAAAAGTCACTGGAGTCAGGGGGAGATTCCAAGATGCTGGAAACAAGCAAACGTGATACCTGTCGTAAAAAATTGAAGGAGGGATACGGCTCTGAACTATAAACCAGTTTCCTTGACCTGCATATTTGCAAAGTTATGGAGAAACTACTAAGGAAACATATCTCTCTTCACTTGGAATCCTTCAACTTTTTGTCAGTGAGGCAACATGGCTCAGAGAAGGTAGATCAACAGTAACAAACATATTAGAATTTTATGATGAGGTAAGCTGAATCTTACAGAACACAGTACAATAATATTTGTAAAGTGGGTGGGTGCTCTTAAATGTCTATATCTGATTGCAAAGGGTGCCAAGGTTTAAAAAGATTAAGAAACACTGATCTAGCTTTTTCCTTTGGTGGCCAAAAATGCCTTTTCTTTTCTCTTATTTTTCTTTCTATTTGCTTCTTTACTGTACACGCATTTTTATATATTTTTTTAATTTGTCTGTTTCCAATTTTATCACAATGAAAATATCCTTTCTTTCCTTTCTTTGTATTTATTTGTCTGTTTTTATTTTATTTCGAGACATAATTTTAATAATATATGTTCCATGCTTTGAGAAAGATGGGTGAGGAGAATGCCATTAAAAATCGTGAGAAAAGTGGAGGTTTTATTACTCAAACTTAGATGTCCGACATGGCGTGTTCTACCTGAGTAAACACAATAAAACAATAGAGCAATGCAAAGCGCACGAATTAATCAGCACAAAAGTTATACATAACATTCCTTCCTCCAAGAAAAAACAT